>CAHIKZ030001376.1:172500-272500 GCA_903632075.3 Acanthosepion pharaonis | reverse complement strand
TCAGCAATGTTTATTCCTCCCATTCATTCACACAAGCTTGTTATGTTGATCACTTCTGTCTAGTTAGAACTATTTATTAAACCAACTGAAACATCAAAGCATTTAAATGATAGCTGGATACCTGAGAGTTTTACTTTGATTTTTAACTATTTACGGTGTGCAAATAATAATACTTTGGTTTTATTTTAATCCAAGCAACTCCAATTATTGTTTAATATAACTAAAAATATATTGGATGTGTGCATAGTGTAGCAGTTACCAAAATCTGGGATTAGCACACACTGTTCACATTCTAGTGAAATAGGGCTAGATAGCTTGTACCTTTAAAGTGCTCGGAAACTGGTACTGTTGGCAGCGGAGAGAATTTCTTGTGTTACTTTGAAGCAGGTTTCGTCAAACCCAACACTGAGAACCATATCATACCATGATATATAGGTTTGTTTGTTTATTCTTATATATATATATATATATATATATATATATATATAAATAATGTATCTCTGCAGCAAGAATTCAATCAAATAAGTTTTCTGGAATAATACTGACAAGTTCTGTCTAACTTTTTATATAGTTTTTCCAACTGGGGCATCTATGTCTGGATTAAAAATGTTAAACTGTCCAAAATTCATTTTTATACATTCTAGGACATTTGGTTGTAGCTACAGTGATTATCAAAAATTGTAATTTATCAGTCTGTTTATCAAAACATGTTTGAAAAATTCTGGTGCGTCCAGTTTAATGGAATTAAAATTTTAATCATGTTCTGTGAAATCTTGCTTCCTGATGCCAAGAAAATTTTTTTAATGCTTTTTTTTTTATATCTTAATTGAAGAACTAAGGTCTTAAAAAATAATAAAAAAAAATGATATATATTTTCATTAATTTCAGTGTACAGTTATTTATCCCAATTATGTGACTGCTCAAATTGTGCCAAGTGAAATATAATTCAAATATTTGCATTTTCACTTTTGTTATAACATCTAAAAAGGAAAATCTTTTTCCACCTGTTTAATCAAAATACAAAATTATTAAGCAAATAATATTTTATTTATATTTTTATATTCTAGAAATAAATTTTTAAAAGCATTTCATCCTTCATATCAAATTTAATAACATACCAAATTACTGTAATCCTTCATGTACCTTCATGTTTAAAGAATTTATCAATTGCATCTGTTATGGTTCCTTAATGAACCCCAAATATGAACAAATAGTACAAAGTATCTAGCAAATATAACAGACTGGTTTTATTAAGTTCAGGCACAAAATAATGTAATCAATCTCTCTATTGCTTTCAGTTTGTTAATATCATTTTTAGATGTCTGGAATTTTGCATACATGAAATGGCACATATAATAGTAACTGCACTATAAAAAGTTGATCATAATAGATGCTAAGTGAAGAACAAATTAATGACCACAAAAAAAGAAAAGAAAAAAAAGTTTCTTTAGTTTCACACATGCTGATTCAAATTATACTCTTGTTATGAATTTTCAAGATTTAACTCAAATTAAACATTTTTGGCCCAAATAAATGCATGACTATTTTTCATGTTTTTTATTTTATCAGAAAAATAAAATGCTTTCCAAGAGGAAAAAAAAAACATTAACAGTATGTAATACCTATAAAGCTACAAATTACACACAACTTGAACATTTTCTCCTCAATGAAAAGAGCTTTTTTTAAAATGTAGAAGAATCCAATTTACCAAACATTGGCTGAATTGGGGAAAAGTTTCTCAAATAAAACAACACCAGATCATCTAATTAGACTTATCATTTGATATTAGTCACATTATTTTAAGAAAAAAAAATCTTTTTAAAAGAAACAGAATTTTAAGAAACTAAAGAGAAATCATCTATTCAAAAAAAATCAGGAAAAAAAAAGAGAAAAGTGACCATTTTTTATTCTTAATTGCATAAATGGGCAAACTAAACGTAAACTTGTCTTTTCTGTATTTTATTTACTCCTCGAAAGGTTAACAAATGAAGAAAATTAACTACAAATAAACTCTTAAAAAAAAAAGAAAAATAATTCTATATGATGTTGTAAACAAACACTTTTAAAAAAGAAAACACCATGATAAAATAATTAGGAATAAAAGCTACTAATCACACTTATCACATAACATTTTATCTTTATTTTGAAGCTCATGACACTAGAAGGGAAAAAAAAAAAAAAAGACATTCCATGCAGTCAACAGTTGAAAGTGTTTGTCCTGGAAGATGACTGGTGGAAGTGATCTGGTTGCATGGGGGTGGGGGTCGAAGTCAGACTGTTGTAGACCCAGGCAAAAGCAAGGAGGGTAGGAAGATATGTGTGTGTCACAGGACAGAGACAATGTTGACAGAATGGTGATAAGAATCAATTAAAAAAGAAAAAAAAATTAGAAATTACTTTCCCCATCAATCATTAATCAATATTCACTTTAACCATTTGTGATTTTTTTTTTCTTAAGAAAATCATGTGCAAAGCACGAAAATGGCAGGAAAGCCTAAAGATTTCCCATAATTTTGCCAGTCAGCAATCATGATTTGATAATAGAATTTCTGACACATGAAATTGTTCTTCAGAGAAAGTTGATAAAGCAAAGAGGAAAACTTATTCAGTGTATTGTTCCCTATTTTTTCTTTTTTTTTTTTTGACAATATTTTTCGTAGCTTGCATTTTGCTTTAGCCTTTTTTATGAGTTTAATTTTCACTTTGGCATAGTATAAAAAAAGAAAAAGATGCACAGAAAAATTAACATATTCAAAAATTCAAAAGAGGAGAACGAAGGTGGAAGAAGAAAAAAAAAGAGGAGAACGAAGGTGGAAGAAGAAAAAAAAAGAGGAGAACGAAGGTGGAAGAAGAAAAAAAAAGAGGAGAACGAAGGTGAAAGAAGAAAAAAAGGGAGAACGAAGGTGGAAGAAGAAAAAAAAAGGAGAACGAAGGTGGAAGAAGAAAAAAAAGAAGGAGAACGAAGGTGGAAGAAAAAAAAAAGGAGAACGAAGGTGGAAGAAGAAAAAAAAAGAGGAGAATGAAGGTGGAAGAAGAAAAAAAAAGAGGAGAACAAAGGTGGAAGAAGAAAAAGAGAACAGGAGGAGGAAAATGCAGAAAAAAACGAAGAAAATTGCAGAAAAATAAAATGAAAAAATAATGAATTGAAAAAAAATGAAGAAAAAATAAATAGAAAATTCTTTTTTTCAGTTTATTCTTTTGCTTCCTTCATTTTTCTTTTTCAAGGGATGGAAGAAAATTATAGTGAAGAAAGTAAAACAAACAGCAAAAAGGAAATGAAAAAGGAAATTAAACAATGTCTTCAGAGAAAAATATATTTTAAAATGGAAATCAATGAGGAAGGGAAATGTGCATTAACCAAAAAAAATAAAACGAAGCAAAAGAATGATGTCTGAAGATAAAGTCAAATAAAGAAAAGAAAATATTAATAAATGGAAATGAAGGAAATCAAAAATATGCTGTTAAATTAAAAATTTGAGAGAAAAACAAATGGAAAAATAAATATATTCTGAAAACGAAAAAAAGAGATAAAGGTTCAAGAAAGTAACAAAAGGAAAGAAGTATATTAAAGCATGATTAGAAAAAGAACAAGTTAAGAAAAAAAAATTGATTGAAGAAAAAGAAAGAAAATTGAAAAAATTTGGAAAGAAATATAAGTCATAAAAACAATGTAAGGAAAGAAATAATCTAAAAAGGACAAAAATATGAATACATTAGAAAAAATAGAAATTGTTAAACAAAGGTAGGGAAAAAAGAAGTGGGAAGTAGACATTGGAAAAAATGATTACTTAAAAAGGAATCATTGTCAGAATAAAAAGGCAACAAAAGTAAAAAAACAACATAAACAAATAAAAAGTATTTCTATACCATCAACAATGCAGAATACAAAAGGTTTAATCTCAAATCTTGATATTTTCAAAAATTAGCTTTGACATGCATTGAAGACAAAAAACCCAATATTTCTCTTACAAACTGATGACATCAAAATATTATCAGTCACAAAAAAATAAAATGCCTGGAAACATTTTATATTTTGGAATTCCTATTTTTCTTAGCATGATTAGACAAGAGGGATGTTAGTTATCCTTCAAACAGGCAATTAAAACTGCAATTTGTGTTGAAAGGAAACAACATCCTTTTCTAAATCCTTTATTTCACTTAACATTTTTTTGTCATGGGTCACAGGTAAGGGTACGTGCAAAGAGGAAATGCTAAGCTGGTTTCATTTATTTTCGACAGCTTATCAACCCTTTGCAATTTATTTAAATCCAGAAAATATTTTTAAATTGTAAGAATGTTTTTTGAGACACTAATGATGACAAGTCTTACTAATTAACTAATAGCTGGGGAGAGAAGAGGTGAATTCATACCTTTCCAAAGGGTATTTGCACATAAGTGAATATAATGAACCCAACTGGAATTGGAACTCAGCTCTCTGATTAACAATTCCAAGCCATTATTCATTACACCACCTGCACATCCAAGCTTACAGCACCTGGTATTCCCAACTGGTTACCCATCTAGGTATTAACTAGGCTTGACTTGCTTAACTTTGGAGACCAGATATGAACTGGTGTTTCAACATGATGCTAAGCTAGGCAAAGAAATTAATAAAAGAAAAAATTAGAATTAGAACATTTATAATAAATAAATATTTAGGAGGCATGGTGGAGTAATGGATATTGGCTCGGATAGAGGAATCGTAGAGCTGTGTTCAAATTCCAGTCAAATCCATTACATTCATTTACATGCTAAAACCATTGGGAAAGGCATGAATCCTCTTCTTCCTGCCCCCCAAATATAGGTAAATAGCAGAACAGACTGTGTTTTACAGCCTTGGTTGGCAACTGGTCTACCACAGAAAGAAATGGCAACCTACTGTGGGAAAAATCTGCCTCGTCAGTCATGTATCGAAAGATACATGATCGCCTAAGCATGTATCACTCATGACACATAATGGACTGTTATTGATACAAGAGCAAAAACTTAGTTTCCATTAAACAAATTCAAATCCTGTGCACGACGTGAAAGATCTGTTCATTTAGTTATTGCAGATATAACAGCAAGATTATGCAGGAAGCATTCGATATTCATTGACCAAGCAGTTAGCATTACTGTCAGTTGAAATATATAAAATCTTTCTTATAAGAGAAAGTTTTTCATTAAAATTGGTTTCCCAAGTCAACTGTTATTGCTCTTTCTAGCATTGTCAGGAGTTTCCTTCCACACACTTTTGTTTAAGGCAATTTGGAAAGTCAGCAACTTGATATTTTCCCTTCTAATTACATGTGCTCTCTATTTTAGTTGTTACTGCTGTTGGAAGCCTTCAAGTGGCGTGGCTTTTGTTATCTGGTAAAGATCTTTGTGCTTTTGTAGCAACTGTCTATAAATCCATCTTAAGACTTGCATGGTTCTTTTGCTTGAAGCCATTTTTAATCATTGATCTGAGAAAATGGTTGTTTCTAGCTGAGAGTTCAGATATTTCTGAACAAATTGGATACCATGCAAGACTTTTATACCTATGTATCTAACAAGGTTATTTAATAACAAGTTCTTTACACAAGCTTACACAATGGAATTTCACTTTTCTCTAGAGCAGTGATTCCCAAACTGTACAATGCACCTAAATAGGTATGGTGGAACAGGGTAGCAGGTGAAGTGGAATGATTGGTTTGGTTTGGTTTATTTTGTTTTACGGCATATCAACCTCAATTGGTTATTTAACACTGACAAAATTCTTCATTGCTGGTAATATTTTGTTTTGTCAAAAATCTGTTTTTGGTAATAATTATTTTCAAAAAAGTATTGCTGGTAATAGTTAACTATTTGCCCATAGCTGGGACCCTAACAGATGCTACCACCCCAAGTCAGGGTGGACCTGAGAGCACAAGCAATTAAGAGGTGGTTCCATGCTTCTCAAAACCTCCTGATCAGAGGACTTGCTGCTGGATGTAGTTTAGCGTCTTACCCGGGACGTGGATGTAGTTTAGCGTCTTACCCGGGACGTGGATGTAGTTTAGCGTCTTACCCAGGACGAGTGGAATGATTGAAGGACAAAGATTTAGAAAGTTACAAAAAGAGCATATGCCAAAAATAAATAGGATTTCAAAATTTAAACTATTATTATGGATTACTTGTAATTGTATGCATGGATCCCATAGTTTTAAATAATTGACTGATTTTATGACTGTGATATTTCTGCATTATATCAAGTATTAAGAAGACAATAACTAGGATCCACAAATTGGAGGAGAGAGTTATCAATGATAATGTTCAGTCTTCGAATCTGTGTTTATCTACCTTTAACCCTCTCTCTGAACCTTCTTTGTCATAGGGCTGATTGTGCCTTTTTACCAGGACTTCTATTTGATGAGGAATGAGCAAATTTTCATTCCGAGAAAAAAAAAGTTTAGTAACCACTGCTTTAGAGAGTGCTTGATGCGGATATACAGTTAGTTGCCCTCTGACAGGGTTTTGTTGCTCCATCGAGGCTGCACAATTCATTTCTTAAGATATTCAATCTTGTATATATGAAAATTTCAGAGTGATTTCATGTTTGTTCCCATGGAAAAAAATTAATTTAAATTCTATCAGGACATTGCTCTTATTCCTTTTGAAAATTCAGGGATCCATTTCTCTCTGTAATTTAAAATCTATTGTCTCTGGTATCATAGTTGACAGAAGAGGATGGAGGACTAATAACTTTGGAAAACAACTCTCCCATAACATCTTTCTCGAAACCTATATACTTCAATTTTGGAGTAAAGGGCCCACAGTCTCAGCACACTCAGCATTATTGCTATGATTTTAATATCAAGTAGGTTTTTCATTGGATGTTGTGGCTCAACTGGTTTTGAATTCAGAGTAGTTGTCAATCAAAGCTGAAGAACACGGTCTACCCTACTATTTAATCCATAGCTAGTGGATGAAGATGGATTCCTGCCTTTCTGAAGCATATTTTTGTGAAAGTTAATGTAACAAACTCTACTGGAATTTGTTCTCTGATTTCTTGTTCCTACACACTATTACTCCATCTGCACATTCTATAGTTAACATAGACAGTAACATTAAAAAGTTTTTACCCTTACAGTCAGTCAAATTTTGACAGTGTGTGTGTGTGTGTGTGTGTGTGATAGTAATGAAGTTCTTCAGAAAATGAAAGCAAAAAGGGGACAGATTCAGAAAAACTGAAATTGTGGGGGTAAAATAAGGAAAGATGGCATGGAGAATTTAACACTCACAAGGGATACTGAATGCAAGAAGGACAGAGAAACAGTGAGTAAACTAACAAGTTTGTATAAATTGATGACAGAGCAGAGAGTGGGAAGGACAGTAATAAAAAAAAAAAAGGGAAGAAATATTGCAAACAGCTGCAAAGAATAGAAAGTTGTAGAGAACTAGAATCCCTCATGTCCTGAAGAGACATCACATAAAACAATGTGCATGTGTGTGTTTGTGTAATGAAGATGGCCAGTGTATGAAAAGAAGAAATCAAGCCATCTGTGTCTATTTCCATTAATATTATGCCATTTCTTATACAGGAGTCATTCTCCAAGACTACAGATCTCATTTATAAAATAGAAATTTCTATTATCAAGAAACAAGGTCTGACAATTCTGAAAAACATTAATTTCCCTTTTCACATTCCTGAACATCATGTTTGGTTATTCTTCTTGTTTTGCCAAGACACATTTACTTCTCTCTCATGCTTGCAGTTGTGACTTTCTAAATCTGCTTGAAAGGATATGCAAATAAAGCTGTATATTGCCTTCCATACTTTTGTGTTCTGCTGTATCTGTTCATATAGATATTTTAAATATTAACTATAAATTTTTACTCATTACCTCTCTCGATTCTTTTTTTTTTATTTTATTTATATATATATATATATATATATATATATATATATATATATATATATATATATATTTGAACTATTGTCCTCACCTTTGACAATGTTATCACAGTGTTTCAGCTGTTGTACATTCCAGTCTTCATCAGGTGTATATCGATCTGGGTAACTTACAGGGAATTCCGAACTGAACCCTGTTCTCATTCCACTACTCATGTCCAAGGACATTGTTTAGTTCTTATTCTATTACATCTCCACTGAGTACAAGTACACAGTGCCTGACCCAGGGATTGAACTCAATACCACTATGTTACCAAATTCACAGGTTATTGTCCCATGGGACAAATTTCTGTAATAAACTTAGAGCTTTAATCCTAACCTGGCTGCTGATTAGGTTGCAACTGCTGCAGACTTGTGTTACTGATAATAATTAAATGTTTTAAACATTTTATAGTAGATGATAAATCTAGCGTGTTTGCTAGGATTGTTGAAAGATATGTACCAGTGAGTAATGTTTTTAATTGCTTTTTCATCCTGATTATAATTAGGGTGGATCTGGTTATGATAAAAATAAGTTAATGGTATGTTTATTTTCACTTGCGTTATTTTTTCTAAATTTTGTTAAGGCTAATTTTATTTGTTTATCGATGACTTGGTTAAGGATATTATTGTTGATTAGTGTTTGTTTAATATTGTTAAGTTTCTTATAGAATAATTTGTCTGAAGAAGAGATTACTTTGGCTCAATAAATCATGTTTTTATAACAGCTATTTTATGTCGGTGAGGACATTCACTTTTGTAGTTAAGTAAACATGAGTTTCTGCTAGTGGACTTTTCTTGTAAAGAGTTAGTAAATGATGGCTACTTGCATCGAATATTATTATTAATACTGATCTTGTAAGTAAAGTTTAGAATAGTTTTTTCCAAAGGTTTCTTTCAGTTTTTTTTATTTCTTCTAAGCTGTTAGCTAATATGAATGTCACCGATATAAACTGCATATATGGCAGGGGCTTGGTGGAATTTTTTTTCAACCCTTTACAAGGCTCAGGAGACACTTGAGGTAGAGGGTTATGTTGGTTGGTTGGTTGGTTGGTTGTTTGGTGTTTTATGGCATATCAACCACTATGGGTTATTTAATGCCAAATCCAGTTTGCACATATATATTAATATATACTTTTGTAAACATAATTTGAGGATAACATCCTTAAACCACAGCTTGTTTATTCTTACTCAATTAAATGGTTTCAAATGTTTCTATCTGGCATGAGTTCGTTATTTATATTAAATAAACTAATTCATTTGCATAGCCAATTGATGTAATTTTTCACTCAACATTTTTTTCGAAAAAGTAGAGCTGGCAAAATTATTTTTTTCAAAAACGTAGAGATGGCAACATCATTTTTCTGAAAACATTATCTGAGGCCTTGCTGTTGGATGTAGTTTATCGCCATACCCAGAATGTAGGAAAGATCTGGAGAAAACTAGGAGTTCACTATTTGCCCATAGCTGGGACTTTAACAGGTGCTACCACCTTGGGTCTGGGTGGACCTGGAAACACCAGCAATTAAGAGGTGGTTCCACACTCCTCAAAACCTCCTGATCAGAGGCCTTGTTGTTGGATGTAGTTTAACGTCATACCCAGGACATAGAGGGTTATGTTTTGGGGCCATTTGCGTGTATAGGAGTGGAAGATACTGGTTAACCCTGGCCTCAAAGAGGTTAAGATTGTAGTAATTGGGAAAACGTCCTGTTGGGAATTGGTTCCACAGGGCAGTGGTTCATAAGAAGCTGCTGCTCAAGTGGAACTTATTTTACACTGATGGAATACAGATGGAATGTGAGTGATTTGTCACTATTTTTGGTTGTGTGTAACTAAAGTAGTTACTGCCTATTAGTTCAGGTTGTTTAAGATTCAGCAAGATCAAAACACAGATGGATGGACACATGTAGGCAGTGATTTATTTATATAGATACAAACAGAAAATTATTGCAATGTTTCTCTTATGGTCAGTTCTTGACAGCTATGTCTAGAGTAGGAAATTAATATAGATTTAACATCATAATAAAAAGAACGTCATCTTATAGAATACCCGCATAGAACGTCATCTTATAGAATACCCGCATAGAACGTCATCTTATAGAATACCCGCATAGAACGTCATCTTATAGAATACCCGCATAGAACGTCATCTTATAGAATACCCGCATAGAACGTCATCTTATAGAATACCCGCATAGAACGTCATCTTATAGAATCACATAAAAACAAATTTACGCACATTCAAGATAAAACTTTGTATTACTAATAAACTTGTACAGTTACATGTGTAATTCTCTTTTTGTATGTATATCCATCCTCTTGGTAATATTCAACATTAAAATGGTGCACATCAAGTTATCTGTTTGATGCATATATTAATAAATGCAAATATACTGTGTTAATGTTATTGATACATGCATTGACAGTTCATTCACATGAAAAAGAAAATTTACCAATAAATGGGAATCATTTAACCAACATCAATTTTCTGTAAATAATCTGTCATTACTATTACTCATATCATTTGCTGCTTAATTTGTTTTTCTTTGTCCTTTTTTTTAACTTCTTCCGTTATTTTTCTCCACCTCAACATTTTCTTTTTGCTTCCTTACACTTATTTCCAGTTGCCACCATTCCTTTTTCTTTGTTTTCTTCATTCTCAGATTAGCTATTACAGTTGGCATGCATTTCATTACTATCCACTCGTTAAATAGATATGGCATTTGAGTTATTCTTGTGCAATTTGGTAATTCTTCCAGAAAATCTATCACATTAAATCAAAGTGATTTATTGTAGAATGCAAAAGCAAATAGAGTTGTAACCTAGCCAATCTCTCTTGAGTTTTACAGGTTTTTTTTTTGGTTTTTTTTTTTTTTTACCTTTGTAGAATGTTTGGTAGTTTCCAATACAAAAGGTAAAGAAACATTTCCAAAATAATTTTTCTCCTATCATTTTCTCACCTCCAACATTTCTCACCTGAATCATTAATTCTTACTTAAATTTATGCCAAGCAAGTGCTCAGAATGACAAACTTTATATATAATCACCTATCTACCCCTTTCTCATATATGTATCTCAAGCCCCGACTAATGTCTTTTGACATGCATTGGCCATAGATAAATATCATCTACCCTTCAGGCATTATCAGAATTTGTGTAGTTATAAGGGAGTTGCAAACTGATTTAATTATTTATAGATGAAAATTCAGCCCATTACATTAGGTGGCTTAATGTCAGCCAACTGAACAGAAACCTACACAGTTTATAGTTCAAGTTTTATTACAGGAACAGATATGTTTGCATTTATGTCAAATGGGGGGGGGGAATAAATTAGGGATATTGTCACTACTTAAAATGACTTGTCAGCTTGTAAAAAAAAAAAAATAAAAAAAAAATAAAGTAAATTTCATTTTAGAATTAGCATTCATTAGACTTTCTTTAAGCTACGGCATTTGTCAGAATTGAAAAAAATACTTTCATAATTTTAGAAGTAGAGTCTTGTTCATAATATCGCATCAAATTGATCACTGACTTCTTAGAAGAGTTATATGTACTTTGTTTTTAATTACAAATGTCAATTTTGAAACTGTTTATGTCATGGATAACTGCTTATGAATACAAAATGGGAAAAGAACAACATCGGTAATATAATACATATGACAGTTTCAAAATTGACATTTGTATATAAAGTTGGGAGATGAAGATATATTTTTATATATCAAGGACAATACTGGGGAAAAAGTATGACAAAGTGGAAAAGTTTACTTGTGATACATTTTATCCTTCAAGACTAAATTTGTTATGTTGGTATGACTATACATGTGCATGAATGAGGGGTGCTGGGGATTTTGGAATTAATTAAAAAAAATTTTTTAAAAATCAGCCAAATTCATTTGGAGTCTTTTTCCTTTCTTTTCATTAAATTTGTCAAAAGGTATTACACACTGTGATAATGGAAAATCTCCCAGGAATGGTGAAATGTTGTAAAAGCCAGGGTATAAATTTACTGTAGATGACTTTGTGATCAAGATACTCTTTAAGCATTTGTTTCAGTAAATTTTCTTTGATCAGCATAGCATTTTTTATGAAAGAATTGTGGTCAGTTTCACTACAGTGAGAAACCAATGCATTTGATGTATTGTTTTGTAAAATGTCTCTTTTGTGTTCATATAATTTTTTATTTAAATTCCTTGAGGAATCTCCTATATTTTTTGTGGCAATTATTACAGGTGATCGAGTAAATTCTTTTTCAGGTTTTAGCTTATTATATATAAAGATATACATATAGTTCATTAAGAAATCATGGATAATTTGACACTGTACTTATATTAGGAACTGGACCTCATTAATAAAATGGTTTAAAGAAAAAAAAATGAATATTTTTCAATTGACAAATACTAAGGTCTAATGAATGCTAATGTACAAAATTTATTCCTCATAAAAATTTCCTTATTTTTATGAATGGACAAATTAATTTCAGTAGTGCTATGATAGTTTTAAGATGTAACAATAGGTAAAAATTTTATCCTGATCCTTTAACTGAAGAAAATAAATTGTATTATCAGATATTTCAATGTTAAAATTTGGATTTGATAATTCTGATTAAGGATTATCTGGAAAATAAAATAAAACCTTTCATAAGGCTTTATTTCAGTGGGTTTTAAATTGACTGATAGGGTCTTTGCCTTTTTTAGGCTTAAAAGTTTATTCATCTATTAGTAAAAAAAGTATCAGTTTTTGAAGGTATTGAATTCCTTCTCATGAAATTCAAAATTAAAGTATGCAGACACACACATTATATATATATATATATATATATATATATATATATATAATGATATAATGGAATATGCATACACCTGTGTGCCCCCTCACTGGAATATGATTGGCTGTTGTCCGTCATAAATATCAACAGACATATAGGAGAGTCAAGAGCCTTAGTCTGAGAGCTAAGTCTCTAACGATGCCCATTGGACTACGCCATTGATCTACACTTCTTACCTGCGACTACGATGTGTACCAGTCGATTACTGTTACCATATTCTACTTAGTCATAGTAGCCAAAATCACTTAGCTATTTCGTTCAAATATATCCCTTTCCGAGACATATCAATATATAAGATTAATATGAGCAAAAGCAGTGATTTTACCGTTAGCATCCAAACTGCAGAGTTTCATAGGCAGACATGTCTGTTCACTCTTCAAAATTGCTGTTATTCATCTAAAAGAACCATTTCTGCCATTCATAAACATGGCTGATGCTAACCACCAAGAGTGTGGCTCCTTATGCTTTCTATGATTAAAGATTTCTGCTGACATGAAGTGAAAAGATTATATGGAATCAATTGATAAGGTCTGCTGCTAGGAAAGTTGGTTCACTAGACAGTTTTACTTGCCTGAATCTCTTACATATTTATAAGTCTACCATTCATCCTTGCTTTAAATATTGCTGCCACATCTGGTCTAATGTTATTACCATATATTTTGAGATCTGTCTATATCACTGAGATGAGGTATTATGGTTATTGCCTTAACTCTTGGAGAGTTGATTTAGAGAAGAGGCATAGCACATGGAACTAGAACAATCTACCCCAATGGCTGAAATAAAGGGTTTTGGTTTGAAATTCCAATCACCTGAAGAAGGCTGGAGTGTACACCGGCTAAAATGTGAATATGGCAATGAATATGAGGATAACAGTCCGAATAATGTACATAAGGCAAATATATTTGATAAAATTGAAAGAAGAATCTGCAATGTTATTGGTCCTAACTAGGCATCTCTGTTGCAATCACTTTTCCATCTCCATAATGTAGCTTCCCTGTGTCTTTTCTATAAATATTTTCATGGTAATTGTTCTGATGAACTTTCCTCTATGGTACCTAGACCTTATGAATTTAAGTACAGTACTAGATTTGCAGCAAGATCTCATCATTTCACTGTTGAAATGGCCAGATGTGACTAAGTTCTATACCAATAGTGTCATTTTTTGCAATTCTTACTTCTGGAACTCTCTTCCAGCTTTTTGTTTTCCAGTCAAGTTTGATCTTCAAAAATTTAAATTCAGTATCAGTCATTAGCTTCAGCCTTAGTTCTTATTGTTTTGTTGTTCTATCTCCTTAATATTTTCTTTTTTTATATTCTTTCATAATCAGTGGCTTCGTTGTGTGTGTGTGTGTGTGTGTGTGTGTGTGTGTGTGTGTGTGTGTGTATATATATATATATATATATATATATCATTTTCATTTATTCAAAAATTGTAGCAAACATTTTTTAACATCACTATAAAAATAGCCATTTTGTTTCAACACTTCTGGTGTCTTATCAAGTGATGCTGTTGAATGTAAATTAAAAAGTGGGGAAAACTCTTTATTCTACATTCAACGTCATTAGTTGATAAGACATCCGAAGTGTTGAAAAAAATTGGCTATTTTTGTAGTGATGTTATAACATATTTGTATGGTAAAAAATGGTTGCTGAAGACATTAGGTTTATAATACCCAGAAATTCATGCACAGATATCCTCAAGGACACATGGCACAGTGGCATTGGTTAGATCCAGTGACAGGACCCAAAGAGCGTGAGTTCAATACCTGGTTAAGGCAGTGGAGAACTTTGAGAGTGGAATTAACAAGAGATAATTGACTTCCATTAAACATGGCACATGAAACTAGAACAGTGACTGAAATAAAGGGTTCAGTTCATTATATCCACCACCTGAAGAAGGCTGGAGCATACAACGGCTGAAACTTTGTAATAAATATGGCGACAAAGATGAGGACAATAATCTGAATAATGTAAATAGTGTATATTTGTTATAGTTTTTGAATGAATAATATTTGCTCTACTCTGTATTTTTGGTCATTGGAATTTATTCCATCTACATCAATCCTATACTTTTGAGTGTGTGTGTGTATAATGTGTATGTATATATATATATATATATATATATATATATATATATATATATATACACACACACACACACACACACACAATGTGTGCACTTTAATTTTGAATCATTATTGGATGATAGTGAGATCAAAATCCTTCTCAGAAATTGTTTTCTATCTATTTTCTATAAAAATTCTGGCTAATTTGCTCTTGTGGTGACCAATAATGAATATATGCAGGGTATATCAAAGATACTTTTACAAACTTTGGAGATGGGTCCCTCACACCAAAATAAGGACAAAAGTCGATCCCAACATATGTCTGCAAATTTTTGAGTTATTGAGTTTAAAGTTCACAGTAGATGGTGCTGTGCTGCCATGTAGGCAAGGTTATATTAGTCATTTGTGTACATCTGTGATTAGTCAGTCTTCAATGTTTAACATGTCTGGTAGTGAATTAACTGAGAAGTATTCTGTTTAACAATGGCAGGATATTCATATCATGACCAGGCAGATATGATTTTTATATACGAACGCATGAATGGTAATGGACATGAGGCTGTACAGATGTATCAGGCAACATTTCCAGACTGAAAGCATCCGAGTCATCCAGTCATTGCTGCCGTTTGTCATGTTGCTGAGACAAGATCCATGGCACCACAAATGATGGATTGAGAAAGACCGAGATCCGCTCATACACACATTCTTCAGGCTGTCAGAGATGGTCCTGGTATCACCACACATCAAGTGGCCCTAACATGTTGTACATCTCATAGTATCACAGAGGCTACTTCAAAAGTAGCTCCTGTATCTGAATCATTTGCAATGTGTACAGGGACTTTTGCCCTCTGATCACTCACTGTGGGAGAACTTTTACTGTTGGCTTATTGCAAAAACTGCTGATCAGCCACTTGTCTCTTTAGTCTTGTTTATGGATGAGGCAACATTTGGAAGAGATGGGGTAACAAATTTACACAACCAACATTTGCGGGTAGATCAGAATCCCCATAGCACAATACAGGCTAGACACCAGCATCAGTTTACAATTAATGTGTGAGTTGGGATTGTAGGTGACTGTCTGGCAGGTCCATATGTTCTCTCAGTATGTCTTACAGATGCTGTCTACAAGGACTTTATTTTGAATGCACTTCCAGACCTGCTAGAGGATGTATCGCTGCTAATATAAAGATGCATATGGAGCCCTCAGTATATTTTAGTCCCATTGTAATACACTGGCTGGAATCTACCACAAAAGATTGATAGGTAGGCAATGACAGGTTACATGGCCTGCACATTTCCTTGGTCTCAATCCTTTGGATTATTACATATGGGGCCACTTAAAACAATTAGTTTATGTAGCAGACAGTAATAATTCAGAGACACTTCATTAACATGTCATGGGGTTCTGCACAATCATTCCACACCATGTGGGAGTATTTGAAAGGGATCGCTAGTCAGAGTTCTGAGGGGGTGCATGTGTTTGTAGAAGCAAGTGGAGGAAATTTGAACATGTTTTTATGAGTTTCTGTGTTCAGGTACAATGATGGTCTTTTGAACACACACGTGTATGTGTGTGTATATATATATATATATATATATATATATATATATATATATATAGTGTAACCCGGATATAAGAGAGTTGTCGGGACCAGAGAAGAAGTCTCTTATATCCGGGTTTGGTCTATTTTGTTTAGGTAAGTATGGGAACACTTTGGGACCAGAGAAAATCTCTCTTATATCCGGGTTACACTGTATATATATATATATATATATATATATATAATAAAATATAGTTTTAAGGTATGGTATATTTATGGGTTAAATTGCTCAGTATTAGGGATTGAGCGTATGTAAATATAGAAGTGTACATTGAAATCAACACCCAGAGGTGACAGTCTGTTTCATGCTAAGTGCAATCATCAAGCTTGACGATTGCATCTAGGATGAAACAGCCTGTCACCTCTGGATCTTGAATTGTACATACATGCATACATACATACATACATTTCACAGAATTTTACATAAAGCGTAATACATCAGAATAGAGAATCAGCATTAAATAATAAAGATAATATCTGGTGTATAGAACCATAACAGTAAAATCATCATCCCATGAAGAAATTGATTTTCTATCTTAAAATCTGTTTTTCTGATGTGCAAATTTCGAATAAATTTGCTCCTCTTGTGCCTAATATTGAATAAGGAAAGAAATCTTGTTAATATTGGCTTTACCCAGGTAGCATATTCTACATGTGGTAATGGAACTTTATGCTCATCTTACCAAAATTATGCTACTGAGAAATTTTACCTTCTTCACTGCCTCATATAACCAAAAAGCAATTACTTTTTTTTTTTTTTTCTTACACATATTAGAACCTTAAGTAGTTTTGGAATTACAGTTAATTAGCGAACATTCTTTTCTAATAGAGTCAAAGTCACCTTTTTACATTTGTGTAGATATTTACTTCGATTAGTTTATTCATGTACCTGTAAGGATTTAACTCCTTTGACCATCTGACTAATTTACCAAGTCATTCTAAGTTATGTATTTAGATTACTTTTACATAGTCAGCAAACACAACAGGAGATTTAAAAAAATGGCCTCACTGTTCATGTCTCATAAAATGACCTCAGCATACCCTGAGGTTAGTTTCACTCAATTTCCAAATGTAAAACAAATACTCTTAACCATTGAATCTTTAAAATTATTTTGCATGATTTATATTTAGGGAGAATATAGATGAACTAAAAAGGAGATATTTTGGTCCTTTTTTTTTTTTTTTTCTTCTTTAAAAAAAAAAAAAATGAATTCACTGCTTAGTCTTTTTCAACATGACCACCATTTTGTTTTCAGCTTTGTTCTACACAGCTGAAAACTATTCCAACTTCTGATACAAGATTTTCATTACTCAAATGTTAGGTTGCAACTTTGTGGGAATCTGGGATTGATCAGAAAAAAATTATTTAAACAAGCATATCATTTAAACAAGAGACATACCTTATCAATGTAGTCAGAAAGAAGAATCAAATTTATTAGCTTATTTTCAAAACCAGGGATATATACATCTTGAATTGCAGATTGAATAAAATCCCAGTTACTGAGAAAAAAAATGAGACAAAAAAAAAAGAAGCTTCTTGAAAATCCCCAGATGTAAGTTTGAAAATTCACAGCAAACATATGACTACCATCATAAAAAATAGACCTTGTTTTTCAAATGTGGATTTAGAATTCATTAGAAAAATGTAAAGATACAAACACTTAGAGTATAAAGTGTATTAAAACTTACTATATAAGAAATAAAGTTACTTTTACACATTATAAATGGAGTTGGACTAATGCCAAGTAAAGCTCTAAGCATGACTCAACAGTCATGTCCCACATCTTCATCCTTCCCTGTTAATAATTAAGCTCAGAATTACTGAATTTAGTAAAAATGTATTCATATAGTAAAAATCTGCCTGTAATAGCTATAATTCTAAAACAAATAAATAAACTCCATTACTTATTTCATGCAATCCAAATGATACACAATGTTAAAACAGCTACATTTTGTAGATACATGAATTTGAGGGTCGAGGTGGCCAGTAAAAAAGTCCTTAAACAATTTTACATATTTAGGAATCTTTCTGAAAAGGATGTCTATTGGACAAACTTTCCTTTTAAAAAACAAATTAGAAAAGCACTATTTTCTTGGCTTAAAACTTCCCTAACAAATAGTAATGATGAAAATAGGTTGAATATTTCTCCCCAATGCTCTTTAACAGTGTTTTACAGTAGCCTATCAGATTTTATAAGAATAAAGGCATCACTGCAAAACATGATAACCTTCAGGGAATGGAAAAAAAACATGAAAATGAAATTTTATCACAGTTTAGAAAAAGAGAATTTCATGAATTGTATATGTGGAGAAGAACAGATTGCAAAATGTTAAAAGCCAAAGTTAAGAAACAGAAAAAAAATGTTAAGTCATAAAATAATTCTCTGTAGTGAAAGATAGAGCCTTAAACATAACATTGCTGCTGATTAGGTTGCAACTGCTGCTGCTGAAGGCTTGCTGTCATTTGTCTTTCTTTATTAGAGGCTCCCATGTGGTATTTATTTCTATGCTAGGCCTACTAAGGAGTTCTTCATATCCTAGCATATGCTCTAAGTTCACTACAGTAAATTGTTCTATTGGACAATGGCCTAGTGGATGAAAGTGTTGGTTTCTGAATGTGGTGACGTAGTGGTTGCGAGTTCAATCCCTGGGTTGTGCAGTGTGTACTTGCACTCAGTGGAAACAGCCAAACAATAACAATACTAAATAAAAATAAGAACTAGATGATCTTCCTAGACATGAGCAATGAAATAAGAACAGTCTACCCCCATAGATTAAATAAAGTATTCAGTTCAGAATTATCTGTAGGTTATGCAGATCCATATACACCAGAGGAAGACAAGATGGCACAACAGCTGAAATGACACTGTCATAATAGCAAAAAAGATGAGCACAATATTTTGAATATACAGGGTGTGATGGGTAAATTATCACAATTTTATATTTTTAATTTTGTGCATGCATATTCTTTGTTTTTGATTTTCTCAAGGCACAGTATAGTAGAGTCAGTTGAGCAATGTCTGTGAGAATAAGAACACCATGTGACAACTCACTGTCAGAAATTTAGAAACAGCATGCTCGACTGATTGGCATCCATGCCTGAAGCTCCGATGGGAACATTTCAGAGTGTTTGTGTGTCAATTTGAGGATAGTGCAAAGGATTCAGAAAGAGTTGGATGATATATCAAGTTAATATCATGGTGTTTGGAGTGATTACTAGTGATGGTGACATTATGCAGAGAATGGCTACTGCCGTGTCTGCCAACAGGACTGCATCATGCCACACAAGCAGGAGAAACCAATCATCGCTGTCAGACAATTTCTGCGACTACATCATTCCTTACATTTGACCACCTAGCTCCCCAGACAACAACTCCCTTGATTATTATATGTAGGGCACACTTGAGTGAGCGACCAACAAAACTCCTTGTAATACCAAAGATGAACTAAAGGCAAGGATTATGGTAGCATTCACTAATTTGAAGGAGGAGGAGAACAGCCAAAAGAGATGCAGGAGATTCTGAAGTTGTCTGAAGACCATGGTTGAAGCCATTGGCAATTTTACTCTTTAGTAATTGAAGATATTTTTGTGTAATTTTGGTTATTTTAATGTTTTCATTTTTGTACAATTTAGATGACAATTTATCCATCGCACTGTAAATTAATAACTACATTTAATTTCCTATTCAAAAATGTATTATTTATTCCACATTGATATTACCACATTGATATTACCACATTGATATTACATACTTATTCATATTATATGCTTCCTATTATCATTAATAATAATGTTCAGTACATTTATATTATTTTTATTTATAATATTCATTTTACTATTTTAATATTCATTTTACTATTTGAACCAAATATGGACATTTCTTTTAATAAAATTAAAAGAAATGTCCATACGTTGTTCAAAGATTTTCTACCAGTCATTCTATCATTTTGAAGAAAAAGTCTGGATTATAAAAGAACACATTATCTAAATTTTTTTTAACTGAGAGTTATTACTAGAAATAAAATAGTTAAAATCTTACTTTATACATGAAAGAAAGAATTTGAAAATTCTCTTATCAAAAATTAGAGATTTTCCACTTCTAAATCTGTATAATCTTTTGACAGAACTGAGTCTCCATATTTATGAACAAATTTTCAATAACCTGACTCAACATGGAATAATATATTCTTTTTATTGTGACCAATGTTATGGTTGTTATTTACTTAAATCTCCAAAAGAGAGATTAAATTTGGAAAGTCTTCAGTTCCATGCTGGTGACATGGAAAAAGATCAAGGCAGTCACTGTTGTTTTTATTTATATATTCAAGACAACACTCCCAAGAGAACAGATGCTTCAGATTTCAGTGCAAAAATTCACTCAAGTGTCTTTTTGCTTTTTGTTCTTTAATCTTTGAAATAACTTTTTAAATAAAGTGTTCCCTGATTCGGATTTCATGAAAACAGGATGTATAAAATACCTAAGAGTTCAGATTTATTTAATCTTGCTACTAATCTAATATTTAACTTTTTCTCTCCCCTCCACTTTTCAGGTAATGAAGCAAAAATTCCATTCTAGTGGTTCTTGAACTAACAGGAAGCAGCTGTAAGTAGACAAGTTTGGGTAAAATAGATACTCTTCAAATTTCCTGTTTCTCTTCTCAGGTCACCATATTGTTCCTCCTTTTCTTTGAACGTATTTACATGGATGCATAATCAGAAGATTTTTATAAAAGAGCTTCATGCAGAAAGGACCCGTGAAATGCTGAATAATGAGTGGGCAACCCTTTCAAAACTAATTTGAATTGATTCTAGATAATCCTTTTTTTCCCCTCTTTTCTTTAAAAAAAAAAAAAAACCCCAAAAACAAAAACACAAATGAAATTCCAGTGGTCTGGAATTAGCAAAGTAATATTTCTTGGTTCTTTTTAAATAGAAAGATTAATCTGATTAATTAACCTGAAGAATTGTGTGCTTGGTCAAGGCTAAACCAATTGAGTGATGGAGGCAATCTCCTGTAATCTGATATAAATAATCATAAAAATTGATCACCAGCAGAATGGATTTAAGGCTTACAATAAAACTGATGAATTTACTCATTGTCAACTAGTGTCATCTTTAGCTTTTATGCCAACTTGATATCAAACAGCCTTTCAGCATTTTCTTTTTTAAGTGGTTCATGCATTTACAATTAAAATCTATTAATTTACTTAATAAATTTATAATTTATATATCAACTACAATATAATATATAAGATTGTCACTGGAGTTAGGAACAGATTTAAGTATGAAAAAAATAGGAAGAATAATAAAGAACTTTATTAAGCGCCATAGACAAAGGTCTAGAGATCCTCACATTAAGGTCTTTAACATCTGATAGATTGGAAATTTAGCTTAGTTTAAAAAAGAAAAAGTACTAGTATTAAGCACTGATGAAGGCTGCAGGGTCAGCTCAAAATTTTATGATTCCCCAAAATACTGTGCATGCCAACTAAATAAAAATAGTTTTGTCATCCGTGTGTGTGTGTGTGTGTTTTTAATATATATATATATATATATATATATATATATATATGTGTGTGTGTGTGTGTGTGTGTGTGTGTGTGTGTGTGTAAATTACATAATTTTATGGTGAGCAGAATTTCATCATACTGCCCAACAGATATCCAGAGTAATAATTATTACTATCAAAATTTCGCAATATTAATGTTGTAACCTAGGGAAGGTTACTGAATAGAATAATCACACGAAGGTTGGTAATGAACGATAATACTTAGGACAAGAACAACACATATAAGATTCGGGAGTGGCATGTAGAAGTAGTAGTCAACTGCTAGAAGCGAGTCAAGTGAATTCCACAATGAATCTCCAACTGCAGGATATCTATCCAACTGCCCCATGCTGTCAGAAGTGGCACAAGTCCGAATTTAATGTGGGATAACTGATCCCGTAGGCTTGGCCAAAAATTCACATAGACCGCGTATAAAACATGGTCGTGTAGCTGTTTCTCAAAAAAAAAGAAAAAAAAAAAAGGGGGGGGGGAGGGAAAAAAAAAAAAAAAAAGGAAAAAGTTTAAATAAAAAGGTTTTATCCTGATCAAAAATTCATGTGCTTTACAAAAACAATGTTTTTGTTTTATAGAAAAGTTTCTTATCAAGATGGATTTTTTTTGTACAACAGGAAAAAGTAGACACAGGAAGATTTTTTTTTTTTTATACACACACACACAGACTCCTCTTGCTACTTTGGACTGGACTGTTACATCCACCTACTGCTCAGATGATCACGTGGACAAAGGACTTGATATATTTGTCCTTTTATTTATACCTGGTGCATGGATACAGTGCCAGACAAAATTCACATGAATACTTAGCAGAGAAATACTAGGCTCAATTTTAAAGTGTGTTACTTGAAGCAAATAAGATTGCTAATAAATAGATGTTTAAAAGCTGAAACTTTACAAATTAATAATTTGATATGTTTTAAAGACAGTGTAAATTTTTATATTTTTCAATTAATTAAGTTGGTACCACTCAGTAAAAGATATTTTATCTTAATAGTTTTCAATAAAAAAAAAAATGTCTGTTTTGTCCAAAATTGATAAATTGAATGTGTTCTAATAATGTGTTATAATTTGAATCTGTTTACTAAACTGATTTTAGTAAATCTTAATTTATATACATTTTTAAGCTTTTTTGTTCTCAAACATTCAGATGTTTCTAATCTGAGTAAGAAACTTCTTATTAACATTTATTTGTAATCTGTATGATTACTGATATCAGGAGGAAGACAATCTAATTTATTGGCCAATTTTATTGTTAAACATTGTAATCAAGTTTACAAAGTTTTACAAGCCAAAATATATATATATATATATATATATATATATATGTATGTATGAAATGGCAGGTTCATAAATAAATTGAACTTTGATAAACTTTTTACAAAAAGAATTGTTTCATTTTTCATTCATTCAAGAATTTTGGAAAGGATTAATATTTTCAAAATAACAAAGAATAGGAATTTTATTTCATTCCTTACTTTGAGCAAGTCTATTGTTTTTTTTATTTTATTGAAATTTGGATTTTTCTATAACAGTATTATCCTTAAGAATTTCAAATAATCAAAGAAAGCTTTAAGTTTCTACACACACACTTACCTATAAATTTAAATCTCTAAGTACTTAGATTATGAGTAAATTTAAAAAAAAAAAAAAGTAAAAAGAAGATGGCTAAATCATATTTTACTTTGGAAAATTTCTCAAAATGAAATGCCCCCCTTTTCCAATTTTAAATTCTAATATTTTTTCTTAATTTTTGATCCTAAAATGGCTGCTCATAGAAATTGTTCTGGGCTGAGTCACTGTTGTGTGAGCAAGAATATAGACACTATAAAGGATGACAGCAAGCAGAAGGGAAGTGAAATTAATAAAAAGATTTGATTGGCTGAAGACAAGGCAGAATGCCTAGCTTTTCTAAAGAAGTGTTCTAAAATAAAATGGTATCTATCTCAAAGGAGAAAGACAAAAAGCATACAAATTATTAAGAAATATTATATGTATAGTCATCTGAATGTATATATTATAGTAACCATCAAAATAAATGTGCCTTTTGAAGCTCTTTTTAGTTTTGTGTTTGCATCTTTTGACTGATCTAGTGAGACACAATCAAAAGAAATTTCATCACACAAATAGGATGGTGAAATGGAAAAAGTTCTGCCCTCATTTAACTTAGTCCATTTCTATTAACCCAGGTGTTCCTTGGCCCAAAACAGAGAGGCTGGGTGGAGGTCTGCCTTAAGAAAAAAAATAAAAACAAATAAAAAAAGGGGTATATAATAAATAAAGGGTGCAGCAAAATGAAGCTAATGATCAATGATAATATTGTTCCTTTTTTCTGGTCGGGAATTTAGTTTTAAACTAGAAGATTGTCTGAGAAAATCTACTGAAGTTACCGTCAATTCGCAAGGTTTATTTTTTTTCTTTACAAATATTTAATCAAAGATGGAAGCTGTCATGATAACAAATTGACCAAAGAGCTTAATAGAATATCCATAAAACTATCAACAGTTTTTTGAAGAGAATAAAATAAAAGGTAAGTTTTAGAAATTCCGTCCAGAGCCTTGAATTCAATATGTTTATTGCTGTGAGTTCTTTTATGTATATTTGAATGAAGACTAGTCATGCTTGCATCAGTATGAACAAATATTAGAAATTTAATTATCTAGCAACCTTACTGGACCTTTCACTGTGTTATGTTGTTAATAAAAATAATAAAAATAGTAATAATAATATAGACAACCTGAAGTGACAATTAGCCATATACTTGTAGAATGTGTTTTGATCCATCGACCCAGGTTTTTGTTGCGGAGTGTTGTGGTTTTAAATATTTAACATCATCTAAAATTTAAATGAAACATAAAAAAGGTTATTTTCTGAAGTAAAAGTAGAAACAGAATGTCAGTTGAAATAACATTTATATATTATTTTCAAAAATATACAATAGCAATAAAATGTATTTTCCATAAAGTGAAGTTTGTTTTATAAATTAATTAAGTGTTCTTAGTGCAATGTGAAATATGTCAACAGGCCTTATGACACTCAACCTAATGTGCTTATGAGTTTGTAGACAAAGCCTTAGTAGGTGGTTTGGTTTGTTTTATGGCATATCAACCTCAATGGGTTATTTAATGCAGACAAAATATTCATTGTTGGTAATATTTTCTCCAAAAATCTATTTTTGGTAATAATTTTCCTTCACTGGTAATATTTTTTTTTTCAAAAATGTATTGCTGGTAATAATTTTTTTTTTTACAAATTATTTCTGGTATTAAAACCTATTTTTACACTTTCTTAGTGTTTTGACACCAGTTTAGGGTTTAATTATTTGCCCATAGCTGGGACCCTAACAAGTGCTACCACCTCGTGTCAGGCTGGATTTGAGAACACCAGCAATTAAGGTGGTTCCATGCTCCTCAAAACTCCTGATCAGAGGCCTTGCTGTTGGATGTACTTTATCATTTTACCCAGGATGCTGCTGGCTGTCTTTCTTCCATTGTGTGCATGGGTGTGTATGCATATGTAGATCAAACTGGCCTCTGAAATTGTTTTGAGTTGTGAGAAGCAGTAGGCTTCTATTTTCATATTGTAAGGTGATTCAAAAAACAATTTCACATATAGGTATGAACTTTTTGGATACAAGGTTTCCATTATTTATAAAATAATTTCACACTGACTTTTCAAATTTGCAGGAGTGGTGAAGGGAGTTATTGTTTTCCAAATGGTCCAAAAATAACACATGGTAGGTCTACAAGTTCATCCACAAATATTTTGGCAGCATTTGCCCTTGTAATGATTGTTTATCAAACAAACTTTCTGGTGGAATTTTATTGGTTGAAAAATATAATTCCTAGAAATGTTCCAAGTTGGCACAGAAAGATAATAATTAACAGCATGATTGTATTGGCAGGAGAATTCATCGGGATGGATACCATAAATTTTCCTTCATTGTGAAGTGAGGAATGGTACGTATATCAGTCAGAGGCAATAGTAAAAAAAAAATGATCATCACAATATATTATGAAATTCCTTGGTTCAGTCAAATCTTGTTACTGAAGCACAAAGACCCAACCTTATTGAGATAGATATATGAAAGTAACAAATGTCAAATTATCAATTTTTCTATTCCAGACAATAGTTTGGTTTATGGCATATTAACCTCAATGGGTAATTTTATGCTGACAAAATTTTTATTTCTGGTAATGTTTTTTTCCCAAAAATGTATTGCTGGTAATTTTTTTTTTTTTTTACAAAGTGTTTCTGATATTAAAATCTATTCTTACACTTTCATAGTGTTTTGACCCCAGTTTGGGGATTAACTATTTGCCCATAGCTAGGACCCTAACAGGTGCTCCACCCTACATCAGGATGGACCTGAGAATATCAGCAATTAAGAGGTGGTTCTACGCTCCTCAAAATCTTCTGATCAGAGGCCATATCTTCATACCCAGAATGGACCAGACAATACTGGATTTAAAAGAAAGTGATAAGATTGACATATATCACGATCAGACCAGGGAGTTGAATAAGTAATGGAATATGACTGTTGAAGTAATTTTTGTATTAATGGGTGTGCTTGGAAAACCACCAAAAAAAATTGAAAGAAATTTAATTTAGACCAGGATCATAGATCTCAAAAAACTGCCATCATTTACTGTGAGGATTCTCCAAAAGGGTCTTGAGTTACAAGTCTTATTGACACCGTGCCTCAAGAATAGAATTTTTATGTTGTCACATTTCTATGTCAATATGTGACACCAGAATATAATAATAATATTATTATTATGCTAATTATTGGTAATAATAATCTCATGGGACATCATTGTAATTTAATAATAGAACTCAATAATAATCTAAATGAACAGAAAATTCTTTCCATGTGTCATCCTTTTAACTCTGGTCATACTTGCTCTACATAGACATATTATACATTTTGGGAATCAAGACAATCCAAGATTGAAAATCTGTCCTCCTCCTGGTGTGCGAACATGAAGCATTGGGATTTGTATCTGGATGAGGAGTGAACAGTTAAAAATTCAAATTTTAAAATAACTGTAAAACAGTAGTGATTTTAAATTTTTTTTTTAAATTTTTATTGAGTTTAAAGTAACACAAAACTTAGTGAATTTAAATTTTTTTTTGTTTTAAATTATTTAAAATATTTACAAAACTTTGTGAATTGAGGAAATCAATTTCATTTCTTTAAAATGCCAAGAAATCAGTTAAAGTGAAAGGTTTTGTGACATGAAGTTTTGAAGTTCTGCAAAGTTTGTAATTTGAAGAACTCAGTTTTCAGCCTGAACTGGATTTTCAGTACCAACCAGAGTTTTGGCCAAATTCAGTCTTTTCGCTGGAATCAGAATTAAAGTGAGTTTTTGAAGTTCCATGGAGTGAATTGAAGAATTTGAAGTTATTTCTTCAAAATTATCATTGCTGTTTTCTAAGCTGAACCAGCGGTCTCTTTAGTTTTGGGCCAGATACCTAATAAGCCTTCTGCAGGAGCTAGGTCAGGACTCTGTGAAGATTTTTAAACTAGTTTATAGAATCTGTCTATATTTCTGAGATGAGGTATTATGTACATTATTTACATTAGTCGGACTATTGTCCTCATCTTTGTCAAAATATTTGGCGCAACGTTTCAGCTGTTGTATCTATTTCTCCGTTTTCTTCAGGTGGTTGGAATTTCGAACTGAACCCTTTATTTCGATCACTGGGATTGAACTGTTCTATATCCATATGCCATGTTTGATGGATGTCAGTTATCAGTTATCTCCTGCTAATTTTCCCTCTGAAAGTTCTCCACTGCCATGGCACAGTGGATAAAGGCATTGGTTAGATCCAGTAACAGACCCAAAGAATGTGAGTTCAATTCCTGGTTAAGGCAGTGGAGAACTTTCAGAGGGAAAATTAGCAGGAGATAACTGATAACTGACATCCATCAAACATGGCACGTGGAACTAGAACAGTCTATCCCAGTGATCGAAATAAAGGGTTCAGTTTGAAATTCCAACCACCTGAAGAAGGCCGGAGCGTACAACGGGCGAAACGTTGCGCCAAATATGGCGACAAAGATGAGGACAATAGTCCGACTAATGTAAATAATGTAGTTTATAGAATATAGGTTTGGTTTATGGCATATACACCTCCATGGGTAATTCAATGCAGAGAAGATTTTTATTGCTGGTAATTTTTTTTTTTTTCTAAATATATTGCTTGTAATAATTTTCTTCAAAAATTCATTGCTGGTAATAACCTTTTACAAAAATTTATTGCTTGTACTAAAACCTATTTTTACACTTTCATAGTGTTTTGATCTTAGTTTGGTGGTCAACCATTTACCCATAACTGGGATCCTAACAGGTGCTACCACCCCAGGTCAGGGTGGACCTGGGAACACCAGCAATTAAGAAGTGGTTCCACACTCCTGAAAACCTCCTGATGAGAGGCTTTGTTGTTGGATATAGTTTATCAACCAGGACAGGGAATAATATAGAAAACCACATTTACAATATTTAATATTGGATTCTTCAGTTACAATTTTATATAAAATTCTTAATTTTCAAAAAAATTTGTGAAAATTTTTTTCCATTTATTCCATTTTTCTGTTCTTCTGCAAACTATAAGTAGCAATATTATGGGGGAAAATGCAACAAAATCATGAACTGAGAGTTGTCCTGAACAGTCTCTCTTCTGTATCCTCCTTATGCATGTGTACCCCCACCGCGGATCTATCCTTGGTCCCACTTTGGTTTTAATTTTCATTAATGAAATTCCTGATGAGATCAGCTTGGTATACGTGCTGATAACACATTCATTTAATCCCGTCTTGATACTAAATCTGACCAGTTCAATAAGGTCAAATTGGTGGTTGATCTCAAATGACCTACAATCTGTTGTTAACTGGGGCAAAGAATGGTTTGTTAATTTTAATGCTTCTGAAACTAAACTTCTCTCTGTTAATCATCTGAGAGAGCCCTCACATTAGCATGGCTAATGCTAACATCTAGGAGAGTGACTCTTCCCTTCTTGGGTTAACCTTCTTGGCTTCCATGAAATGAAAAGAAGTAAGATCAGTTTTAGATCTTCTCCAAGATCAATTTTTAAGTTAAGGAAGTAATTTTGTAAAGCTTCCAGTTCTTGAGTTTGTTAATCAATATAAGCAATCATACAATTCAATCAACAATAAAATCATTTTCAATGTGCCATATCAGTTCAGCACGTAGGTGATTACACAACTTCCTTGCCCTTGCAGCTCTTAGCAATGTCTTTTTACTAACCACCTCACACCATGTTTACCAACCATTTACACAATGTCTTTAGGTAAGCAGGTTACTTACTGTTTTTCTCTGCCTCTGCTCCTCTTGCTTTTACTATATCCTATGGGCATCACATTTTACAAGCCTTCTTTCCTCATTGTGTATCTCAGAAATGAGAACTTTCTTTCAAATTTTCAGTATGAGATTTTTTGTTTATATTTCCTATAAAATTTCCTCATTGCTCACATGCTCCACTTATTTTATTCTCAGCATCTTTCTCTAGAACCACATCTGTTGTCTCAAGTCTTCGCTTTATCTGTAAGCAAATTCACCAGCATTCACTGTCATGAGGATTATATTATGTAGTAGTTCAGCACTTTTCCTGTTAATAATTTTAGTATTTGAAGTCATCTTTTGCTATTCCAATGTGTTTTACATCAATTACCTACCTAAGAGTAAAGATTGACCACAGTTTGTTAAACATTTTTTTGTCACAGTTGTACTTTTGAAGAGTTTATGAAACTCTATGATCTGGAGCCCTTTCTGTGTCTCAAGGTCCTTGATAAAATCTAGAGATGGATATGCAATATAATTGGCCCTGATCTGGCATCTAGTCTGCAGTCATTCTCTCACAGATATGCCGTCACCTCCCTCTATCTTTTTTTTACAAATACTTTCATGGTAACTGCTCCGATGAGATGATTTCGCTGGTTCCCAGACTTCATGAATTTAAGCGTTCAACTAGGCTGGCATCCTTTCACTGTCAAAACTTAAATGTAGCTATCTCTTCTACTCCAATAGCTTCATGTCTTGCACTTCTCGCCTGTGGAACACCCCCTCATTTCCTGTTTCCCTGATAGCTATAATCTCCAACTATTCAAATGTAATGTCAGTCAATGTCTCCAGATGCCTTGATCTATCCCCTATCCTTCTCTTCATCCTTTCCTCTATCACTGCTCTCACTCTACCTCTCTGTAACCACCTTGCTTTAAAAAAAAAAAAAAAAACTGCAGATGCATTGATATATGAACATAGCACAACCATTGACAGCTTCAGAAAGCTTCCATCAACCAAATTTCACTGTCAAAGCTTGGATTAACTCACAACGGTTTTCAGGTACTTTGCAAAGATGCACCATGTTGGAATCATCTCTCCATTTCAATATTCTCAAGAAATCACCTCCCTGACAAAACCACCATGGTAATATTCAAATGTGTCTCATGACCAAAAAGCAAATGTTCTAACCACTTGGTCATGCGCCCATTTAGAAACTTAATAGTTGTGCTCACACAAAATCACATCAGGACAAAAGGTCTGAGCATGTTGGCCTTGTTAATAAAAGATTGGTAATGCGAGATTATGTGTCCTCTCCCAGAAACTGTAAGGTCTGTTTGGCTTACTTGCAGTATAAACTACAAGTGGACTGAGGGTCAAGCAATAAGGATTTGCTAGCTGTCTTGAAAGGTTGGGGTACTCAGAAATGAGTAGTAGCTGGCCATTGATATAAGCATAGATAAGGATACCCATGTTTGAGTAGATGCTCCATCTTACTTTCAAATGGTGTGAATTACATCTATTGCCCTGCACATTTGAGAGAGTTCAATAATTCTTTTTTAAAAAAAAATGGTAGACATGATTCACATTGTTTAACAAAAAACAGGGCTTCTACTCAAACATGGATATGTATAAAATGTCTGGAGAAGCAGAAAATAATATCAGATAAAAAAAACTTGACTCCTAAAAATTACTTCACGTTTTGGATATGAAAATAATGAGATGATTTAGGCTTATGAGAGGATTTGAATGAAAGGATGTGGATGTTTCAAAAGGGGTCATTGAACCCTGCTGCGTTCCTGTACCTGAGAGTCGGTTTGGGGTGAAAAATGGGTCTATAAAAAAAGAAAGAGTCACTTATATTTGTATTAAAGGAGCAAGCCATTGAAATGAATGCAATTTAAGCAACTTAAAAAGAAAGCAAATGCAGGATATGTGGGCAGGCTGATGTGACAGTTAACCACATACTCCATGAATTTCCGCAATTGCTACAGAAATGGGATGATTGGATTGGTAAGAGAATCCATTATGAAGTATGCTATAAATTTAACTTCATTGTGAAAGAATTGATATGAGTATCAGCTAGAGGCTGTGGCAGAAAATGACAGTTGTGATATGGCACTTCTTGGTGTAATCAAGTAATGTCATTGAAGAACAAAGACCCATCCTTATTGATATAGATAAGGAGAGTAGCAATTATCAAATTATTGATTTTGATGTTCCATAAAATACTAGCATGAACTCCAAAGAAACTGAAATGATTAGGAAAAAGATAAAACAAAACAGGATTTGGTAAGGAAGTTGAAGCTATGGAACAGGAATGATGAAGTAATTCTTGTCAAAGGCAATTGAAATATCAACAAGAAAATAGAAAGAGTGCTAAAAGAGAATTGAAATTGAGACCAAGCTTGTAGACCTTCAGAAAACTACCATCATTTACTCTACAAGCACCTTTTTCAAAAATTCATTTGGTCCTGCTGTTTTGGCTATTGCTGACTTCATATTACTGGTAAGCATAGTCTTAGTATAAGACACAAAGATAACACTGTGTTGAAGGCAAATACAAAAATAAGACTGTAAAGACTCCTAGAAAGGTAGTAATAGAAAGAGGGAAGAAAGGACTAACCACCAATTGTAAAAAGATGAATATGTGATTGTCAACAAGAGAAAAAGTCCAACGTTCACTTTCTGAGCGATGGGTTGGTTCAACTCTGTCTACGGACGGAGAGGAACCTGAAGGAGGCTACGCCGAAGGGCGGAGTCTCCTTCGGGGAGGTAAAACCGGCCCTGAACCCATTTATACGGGTTCAAATGGGCTATTTTTTGGCCGAGCCTAATGGCTCGGAAATGCCCATGTTAAAAAGGCCTTGTGCCACATGACACCCTCGTGGGGGGACGACTAAATATAGTCAACAAGAGAAAAAGCCTAAAATGCAAGCTATGAATTTAAGATGTCAAAATCAAACTAGAACAAATATCTGAGAAGTGTTTCAACAGATGATAGAAAATATGACACCAAAATGTGAAGGCACATTACAGTAGCAAAAGATGCCTTTCAAAAACCCAGCAAAGTATTAAGAAAACAGGAAAATAATGTTAGAAACAAAGAAAAGAGTGCTGAACTGCCATGTAATATTAATACTCTTCTATGAACAATTTTCTCACAGATGAAAAAGAAATTAGGCAACAGAAAGATGCTGAGCATTCCAGGGAGCATGTAAGGAATGAGAATGTTTCTGGAGACAAGAAGGACAATTAGACATAATACCAGTAAGAGCTGAAATTTCTTGGACACAAAGAGGAAAACCGGCTTGGAAAATTTGGCACTCACAGGACAGATAGAAAAGCAGCAAGATACCTAACATGGATGGCAGAAGAGGGAAGAGGAGAAGAAAAAGACAAATATTGCTAAGTGATCTGAAACATAGGCCATGATTGGCCTCATACTGAAGGGACATGGCCCATAGATTACATTAAAAGGTCTAAAGAAGTATTTTGGTATTCTAATACAAATGAGAGCAGCAACTCCCCATATGAATAAACTGCAACAAATTAATTTAGAATTCCATATATATATATATATATATTTACACTATTTACTTTCAATGAAAGGAAAAGAATTATTGATAAGGTCTTCTTGTGTGTTCAAGAAGAAAGATTCTTTTTCTCCATTTGAATCAATGTTAAAATTATTCAATAAATTGATTTCATTATAACAGATCAAAGAGTTTTTTTTCCATGGGATTTTCCTTGTCTTTCAAAATTTAATCCTTTGCAATGAAAACAATGCACCGATAATAGGTTTGTTCTAAATAATCCAATATTCTTGACAAATTAAAAGATTCTTAAAATGCAAGCCAAGTAGGAGGAGAAACAAGCAAAGAGCAAGGGATTATCAATAGAACAGGTTATATAGCTTCAAGGGAACATTGGGATAGCTCTTTGAATTCCATTGTAATTCAGGCAAAAATGTTTTGTTTCCAAAGAATTTCATTGACAAGTTATTTTCAAAGATATGACCACTCCCTGATTTGTAGTATTCTTCTTTGCTTCTTCTGGGATATAAAAATCCGTACCTGAAGAACCTTTGTAAAAATTCAAAGAATAAAATTTAAGTAAAGATCTTTAATTAGAAAACGAAATGAAAATAGAGAATAAGAAAACAAAAGACATCGAAAATGATCTTGAAAGGAGAGCAAAAAATGAGAAATTTAAATTTAAAAGATATTGAAAAAGATGAAAGAATGTGGCAAAGAACAAAGGAGAAACATTTGAAAAAAGTAAAATAAATGGAGAAAAAAATGAATTATAGCTTGCATAGAATAAAAGGGTATTAAGAAAATTCAGAGAATCAAAATACGAAAAAAGGAATTGACAAAAGTACAGCAGAGAGGGAAAGAGCAAAGAGAATAAAGAAGAAAAGAAAATCTTGTTTTGATTGTAAGAAATCTTAAAATCTTAAACATTTGTTCGAATAAACATTATACAGCAATTTTTAGAAAATTTTTTTTTTAATTTGGTAATTGTTTTATTTAAGCATTTCATTAGCACCTGAGTGAATTCCACATATGAGAAAATGATGTTATATTTCAACATTACAAATATTTTTATATTGACTTTACCTGGCTAATTATGGCAGTTTCTGAACAAACAACAAACAGAAATTCTGTTCAAAGATTTTCCTTTCAATTCAAGACATACTTCCTCAAAATTCTTATAATTCCAATTTGAGATTAGTGTGAGAAAAACATTTCCCAGTAATTTTGGTCAATCTCTCAAAATGATGGGTGTGGGAGAGGGGGGTGACTTTTTTTGTTTTTGCTAAATTATAGATGTTAAATTCTTACTATTCCAACTAAAATTGCAAAATCACTATCAGGTACTCAACCATTATTTGAAGATAAGTTCATATCCTGAAAAAATTATTTAACAATTTCCCTTACACCACACATTTTTTTATCCAAGATATATTTTGAAACAAAATTGTTTTAATTTTGACTTTATAGAAGCAAGGCAATAAAGCCCCTAGGACAGGAGGTTATCGAGTGTTATAGAATAGCAGACAAACTACTATTAAGGAGAGAGGACAATAAAAGAATAAGAATTAAGATAATTGACATTACATACAAAATTTTGAAGATCAAAGTTTACTGGGAAGCAAGAAAACAGAAGAGAGTCCCACAAGCAAGAAGTGCGATAGAAGAAACCGTTAGCATAGAACTTATAGTCACAACTAGCCATTTCACTCGTAAATTGATGAGACCTTGCCACCAATCTAGTATTGTGGTTAAATTCATAAAGTCTACGTTCCACAGAAGAAAGTTCATCAGTAGAATCATCATGAAAGTAATTATACAAAAGGCACAGGGGACCTATATTATGGTAGTGGTAAAGGGACTTAAACCGAGACACCAGGTCAGGACTAATAATATTGCAGATTCTTCTTTGAATTTAGTCAAGAATTTTTAAATGTATAGCAGCACCAGATCACATGTGGCAGCAATTTTCAAAGCAAGGATAAAAATGTAAAAAATTGTCTAGCATGACAGTGAACTAACATTCTTAGCTGAAGATTTAGCAATTGTTTCAATATACTCATTCCACTTAATGTTGTTTGAAAAAGGTCCTCTCAAATGATTAAAAGGAAAGTAGATTCATTATGGAGGCATTAGAATTAACAAGCCACTCCTTGCCCCATTTAACAAAAGATTGTAGGTCATCAGTTGCCAATCTGGCTTTATCAAACAAATCAGACTTACTATTAAGACAGGAGTAAATAGCTTTGTCATCAGCATAGATACTAAGTTGAGAATTGATGACATCATAAATGTCATTTATGAAAATCAGAAACAATATAGGTTCAAGGATAGAGTCCTGGGGAAACACCTGCATTTATGCAAAAAGATCTAGAAGAGTGGCCATTCAAGATAACTTTCATTTCACAATTCGATAAAGTCTGAATTAGTTCAAAAATGTGTCTTGAAAAACCATAACCTTTCAACTTGTGAAGAAGACCAATATGCCAGATCCTGTCAAATGCCTTCCAGATATCCAGGCTTTAGCATTCTTATCTAAAGCTTGATAAACTCTTTCAGCAATCATTAAAACATCAAACGTTTTATCTTTCTGCCATTTTTCCCACCATCCATTTGCTCAAACTCACCAGGTAGGTTGTGCATTTCTTTCCTCAGGCCCACTTACCATTACTCTATCTTGTGAGTACCAAATTTTCAAAGCCCTCTTTCCTTATTATCCATATAATTAAAAATCAATATCAAAAGATCAATATTATTAAAAGTAAAATGAAATAAGAAATATGCATATCACTGATTATAACTTGGATCTCTGATAGAAAAAAAAGTTTTGTCCCACAATATGTGAGTAGTTTAACAGCTATCAGCAAGGCAGTGGACAAATATCTTGAAAAAGGCATAAATCAGTTTCTTTGCATCCCAGTTACAGATTAAACAGGGTAGATTGACCTTGGGTGACATCTTACTCTAGAAGGACAACGCTGAATTCAAAACTGTGAGGAAAGCAACCATTATCATTTCCAAGAAGTCATGACAATTCACAGATAAATTAAATGAACCAGGAGAGCCATAATTGTTTATGTACTGACAAAGACAGCATAAAAAGTAAAAGTATTGTGTTATGAAAACTCTCCTCATGCATAACTTGTCAATTTAGTTTTTATATATATATATATATATCTGATTGAATAAATTACAGGTATGATGTCTGCTAATTCTTAATAAAATCTGTTCATACTCACAAATAACCTTCCGTGTATTGATGTTAAAGGATGTGAGAAATGTGCTATAGCTGTTTAAATTTATTTTCATTTCTCAAGTACTTTCAATCTTTTTCCAAGATCATCTTCAGGGGTGCAAGTACTACAAAACTATATGTTGGTCATTAGTACAATGTTATTCAATCAGACATGCCTAAAAGAGAATTTGCAGCCTGAATACACAAATTCACGCACACACATTATATATATATATATATATATATATATATATTATAAATTAATTGATTTAAAATATGGTTATAAAATAACCATATTTTAAATCAATTAATTTATAATATTAATGCTCTGTAAATTTACATTGAGCACTATTTTGTAAAAATAAAATATCTATAAGAACACCGGATTTTATATCTTACTGTTCTTTCTTTTTATTTATATACATATATATATATATATATATATATATAAATATATATATATATATATATATATATATATATATAATATATTTATTATTATTACTTGTGTAAACAAATTAACATTCATTTGTGGTTTGTTAATTTGTTTATTAATTTTAGATTTGTTTATTTCATATATGTTTATACTGTTGTTGGCCATTTCATATATGTTTATACTGTTATTGAGTAGGACTGATAGTTTATCTGAATGTAGTTATTTGTAGCTATTTTATAATGTTTAATTTTTTTTACTTATTACTTGTTTATGTTCTTGTGTCTGCATTCATGGTTTGATAATTTGTTTTACATTTTTGTTTATTTGGTTTTAGTTGAATATATCGGCTTTGTCTAAAGTATGTTACATTATCTGCATTGTATATAATGCATATATTTGCATTTTTCACATATGTATATATGTATGTGTGTGTGCATGGAGCATGTACAAAAAGAGGAAGTTATCTATAAAAAGAATCAAGTGAAGCCTGGACCTGACATTCTGATATATTCAATCCTGCTAAACCATATGACCAGCAGGTTGCTTATGACTGATCTCCTGATCATAAACTATTTTTTCTTCTCTCCCAATCATCATTATCCATTTTAGAGTAACATTTTGCATTAATCAACTCAATGGAGTTGAAATCTTTCAGCCAAATCCTAGCTATTTAAAAAAAAAGAAGTTTTTATCCTTATATCTTCAAAGTCAGTTACTGAATGATCAAGCTATTACTATGTTTCTATATTATACTGGGGAACATTCTTAAAAATTTTTTTAGCTGTCTTGCATTTTACAACTGTTCCTATTGTTATGTAGTATGAAAAGGTTTTTCTTCCTCCGTATGAATCTGAATCCCTCATCGCCAAGTTGTTATGCAGGGGTTTCACAGTGGAGGCTTGTATTTGTACTAAGTCGGTGCTAAAATAGGTTTGACATACAAAACGTTAGCAACTTGAAATAATAGATAATGACGCAGTAATCTAGTTGGGGTGGCTGATACTTTAATATCCGACTAACGGTCGTCCGACATCGACTGACTGACCAACTCACTGCCGACTCAGCGACTGCTGCTACTACTCCTACTTATTATAGGTGGGAGAGTCTATTAACTATAGAATAAGTGTGTTCCAGTATAACACCTACCCAATCCTTTGAGTTCAGAAATATCCTTTTCTATCATGGCAAGATTTGTTTTTTTGTCATAAAGGTTTTTTTTTTACCAAAAAATATCAATTCCAGTATTAAATAAAATACTGAAATATGAAAATAACATAAATCAAATTGTACTTTTTATTGTTTAACAAATATACAAACAAACCTCTCATCAATGAACTAATAGGGGAGGAAGGGTGGTTTGTTAAAGCCAATTGCCCGTAGATGGGAAGGGATTATTTTTGAGTTATAAAACCACTATAGTAACTACCACTAGTTATGATCATAATGTAAATACTATAAACATGTACATAAATATAATACTTAGATATATTAATCAAAATAACAAAAAAAATTTCTCATGCACATGTTATTGTATCATACTTTATATACTGTACACCTGTTTTTATTTACAATTGATAGGCCAGCCACCACCAAGTGGTAACTTTGAGAACTAATATAGCTCATTTTGCTAAGCCTGCAAATTTTGAAATACATCTGACAATTTGGAAGTTTTTTTTCTGCATAACTTCTTTTTTTTTTTTTTTAAATCTTGCCTGCAGATTTTGTTCATTGTATCTGAAGTCAGTTGATTGAGGCATGGGCTGTAGATGAGAGGTTTGTATTACACAAAATACAGAATTATACATATCAGGATAGATATTTTGTCAAACTGAACTTTCAGTTACTCAAAGACTGAACTTTCTCTTTGTTGCTTTGTGTGAATAACTTGCATTGCAGCAGCAGTGTCTTTGCAGATTCCAGCCATAATGTTTGTGTTCCACCTGTCTTGATACCTAGACTCCATTGTCTTGATCCTGTGGCTCATTAAACAAACCATCTTTAATCTTCTCACAAGAAGTCTAAACACTTTATGCTTAAGTATTTGAAGTAGTCACCATATGACAAGCTTCATATGCAACGGGAGAAGCAAAACATTACTAGGATTAACCAAAGGCCTGTTGAAAACAGGCTTCTCACCAATTCTGGCCATGTTTTCCACATCCAACAGTCACAAAAAGCAAGGATAACCCTCTTGTAAACCAAGAAGCAATCCAGTGACTTTCAAGCCACCACATATAGTCTAGTTGTACTCTTCATGCTGCATATTTTCATATAGAAAGTGCAATTGATATAGAAACAAAAACATCGCCATTATGCTTAAGTCTAGCAATTACACTGTCTAAGAAAAGTCTCCCGTCTTCTGGATTGTATTCACACTTTATGACAGCCATGAGGCCTTTGCAATAAAGAAAATTCTTATCCATGCTGAAGAATGGAAGTAAACCAATTTCATGATGCCTATAAAATGAGAACTTTGTTCCTGGTAAAAGGACACTCTTTCTTTTGAACATGACCCAAGTAGCTGGATGGCTTTCTTTGATAAACCTAGATTAGTCCAGATGAATGGCTGCACTCTCAATGAACTGCTTTGCTGTTATGGAGTGGTTTCACAGTGGAGGCTTGTATTTGTACTAAGTCGGTCCTAAAATAGGTTCAACATACAAAAGGTTAGGAACTTGATATAATAGGTAAAGACGCAGAGAAATCTAGTTGTAGTCGCTGATACTTTAGTATCCGACTAACAGTTGTCCGGCATCGACTGACTGACACACTGAGCGACTCACACGTTACTCTTACTACTCCTACTTATTATAGGTTGGAGAGTCTATTAAATATAGATTAGGTGTGTGTTTCACTATAACATTTGCTTTGAATGTCAATTGGGGATCAAGTGAGACTCCTCTATACAATCCATTGTCAAAGATGTAGAGAAAATATTTGGTTCCTTGTATCATTCCAGGAAGTATCTGATACCTGTTATACTTGACAAGAGTCAGATTAGACCAAAAAATGGAGTAAGACTGCCACATTTGGGCTGAGGTTGCACAATCTTCTCTTTCTAGTTTTGACTAATCAAAAGTCTTTTAACAGACTTGTTAGAGAATGACTTATTTTCTCTCCTACAGACCCTTTCCCACAGTCACTCTTTCTATAGCAAATATTCTTACAAACTCCATTATTTGTTCCTACCAGTTCACACTAGTTTGGTTTGTTTTACGGCATATCAACCTCAATGGGTTATTTAATGTTGACAATTTTTATTGCTGGTACTTTTCTAGTAATATTTTTTCCTTCATAAAATCTATTTCTGGTTATATTTTTTTCACAAGTGTATTGCTGGTAATAATATCTTTTACAAAGTATTTTGGGTATTAAAACCTATTTTTACACTTTCATAGTGTTTTGACCCCAGTTTGGGGGTGAACTATTTGCCCATAGCTGGGACCCTAACAGGTGCTACCACCCCGAGTCAGAGTGAACCTGGGAACACCAGCAATTAAGAGGTGGTTCCACACTCCTCAAAACCTCCTGATCAGAGGCCTTGCTGTTGGATGTAGTTTATTGTCTTACCCAGGAGGCAGATGTAGTTTATTGTCATACCCAGGATGTAGTTTACACTAGCACCCACTATGCTACATTCACAGGAACAAATCAAGCTCATTTTCTTTGCAATCCAATAGTAAGAAGGAAGTTCTTGGACAGCTTCCTCCTGAGAAACATTACCTTATGGAACATACTGCCACTTGGATAGTTCTCTGAATGTTACAACCACCTCTTCCAGTCCAGGGTCAATAATTATCCGTCCTTCATATGCATTTAATCTTCACTTCTTCCTTCCTTTTCTTATGCTCATTCATACCATGTAATTCATTCAGTAACACACTACCTTGAGCTTTGTATTGGATGAACATTAATATTTTTGAAAATGCAAATTAAATTCTTTTTCTGTGTTATTGAGTGATTTGTTTTTATGGCTTATTTCCAGGTTATTTAAAGCCAGAAAACATTTTTACATTGTTAGAATTTTTAATTTAAAAACATTTTTTTACAATGATGTAGTGATACAAGTTTTACCAATTAACCCATATCTGTGGGGAGAAGTGGATTCATACCTTTCATGAGGGTATTTTTGAACATAAATGAAAATAACAGCTAGAATTGGAACTCTGCTTTCTGATTAACAATTCTGAGCTGTTATACATTACACCACCCACACATCTTTGCTTAGATCACCTGGTATTTCCAAGTGGTCAAACATCTAGCTACTGTCCAGACTCAATATTGCTTAACATTGGTAATTGTATGGATTCTGGTGTTTCAACATGTAGCTGTAAAGCCTTTTGCAGTGTGAAATTAAGTTTTTTCATTAATATTACTGTGATTGGTGGAAAAAGATAAACTTTATTTTGAGATTTATTCTTGTCACTTTACTTTCACAAACTATGAGGAACATGGTTAAATATTACATTCCAAGATTTTATTATTAGCAGAGTTTCTGAAGACATTAACATATTACATTTTTTTTCTGTAAGGTGTCTCCATCTTGCACAAGTAATATGAAAATGTCTCAATTCTCACAGAACTTCATTTTTGTGCATCACACATGAACAATAATTTTAAAATACATTTCTGTATAAAGGACATTTGTTATTTGGCTGATAAAATGAAATAGATAAAACATGAAGACATTATGTACATATATAATCCGAGAATGGTAGATAAGGCAAATCCCCTATTCAGGCAATAATGTATGAATGACTTGGTGTAATAAATAAATACTTATCAATTATCTTAAAAAAAAAAAAAAAAATGTTGATTTATTGATTTCAAAAAAATAGCATAAAACAAACGTGTATATGCTTTTCAAAAACATTAAAACACAAATCATTTCAAGATAAAAGCACTAGACTTATTCTTCTTTATTGTATTTTTGAGGAAAAAAAACATTCCGAGAGAGCTGAATATAAACTCAAAATGGGATTAGCAATTTTTATCCTTTCTTCTCTCAGATTCAAATTGGAAGTCTAGATATGATGGTTCATCTATGACTATTTAGATTCTACATTTACAGAAAACGATTATGATGGAGACAGTATTTTTTTTAACAGCTTCAAATATACAAATAGTAGTTATTGTAGATTTTAGAAATACTTGAATCATAGTTTTACTATTAAACTTAGATGGTTGTAAAGAGACTATATCTAAACATTAGGTGTTTTACAGCTAACATTCTTGTATTTCTAAATGAAATATTCAATTTAACATATATGCATATTGGCTTACTTGAAAAGATAGTTGCTGGTTTCTCAATCAGCATTTGAAGCAATCTGAAAAAGCCATTTTGAAGCAATCTGAAAAAAGCCAGAACAAAAAAAAGCCAGAAAAAAAAAAAAAAAAAAAAAAAAAAAAAAACCCAAAAAAAAAAAAAAAAAAACCAAAAAAAAAAAAAAAAAAAAAAAAAAAAAAAAAAGCCAGAAAAAAAAAAGCCAGAATTTAAAATGTGGATATTCAAGTTAAGTATGTTCTCTCTACTAGAAAATTTTGACTAGTTATAGATCCAAATCAAAATATTGGATAAACGGTTCGAAGTTCATGCTTTTTGGTTTTGTTTTTGTTCAAGTAATTTTGACTGTCTCGGTCATTATCAAGAACTGAGTATTGTCAGTAAGGCAGAAACGAATCCATGTGACATGCCACATTCTGAGTGGTACTACACATCATTTAATATGCAGCTTGGAAAGGCAGTGGTCTGAAGAAAGAGAACCCTCAGAAAGGCACAGCCATGAAAAGAAAAATCCCTTGGAAACGGAAGACAGACAGAAAATAAAAATCCTTCAGAAAAGCAGAGAGGAAATAAAAATCACTTAGAAATAATTTTTAATAGGTCAAGGAAAAAAAAAAAGTTTGTCACTGAGGGTTCATAGCAAATCAATAATTCAGTTTACATGTGGCGAAAAATAATCTTTATTTTCACCAGTCCAGACTTTCACAGCATGAACATACCATGCCACGCACACCGTGTCGATTCATCCACATGCACTTTGGATTCCATTCCATTCAGATAGCTTATTTCCTAGAACTGTTACTTTGTGGAACAGACTCCTGAATAGATAATAGTCTGATCACATTAACCTATTCAAGTCTTGGATCAACCGTTATCTATCCTACATATCCTCATAATATGCACTTTTTACTTTCTCCTTACAGACTTATTCAATAACCTTCTACCTTGTGTAGTTCAAGTGAACATTAGTAAAAAGAATAAAATGGATAATTATCTGCTTTTGGACATATATCTTCATTGACTAATTAATGAAAATAAGAGACATAATCTCATATCTTGTCAGTGACTGCTAACCAGTGTACGCGTGTGCGAGCATGGCCTCCTCAACCAAAGTGTGGTCCTTACATTTTCATTCTCTTCAGTGTACTAGAGAGACACTGCCCTTGTTCTCTATGGAATGGGCAATTATGTATCTGTGGCACAGCTCTTTCCGACATGTGCAGTTGGTCCAGGTTACTTCAGGTTGACCCTGAACCTGGCTCCGTTGATAATCTGGTGTGCCATTGGGTGCAAAATATATTCTGGCATTACCTGGGTAGAGATACACACTACACTGGGAATTGTAATCAGTGCCTTTCCCTTGTATTTTAGTCTAGTTGATATTTGTGTGCAATTGAAGTCGGAGCGATATGAGATTATTTCTCTGATAGACCTGTCGTCTTCTACTAAACTCAGATAGGTTTACTAAATACTTACAAACAGTCCAGCTATATCGTTTCAAGTTGGGTTCTTCTATGTGCAGTGTTCCTTTAGGATGTGGACGATCATGGTTCTCCACAGTTTCCTGTCCTTTGTAGCTCTTAATATATTGTCTTTTTGTTATCTCTCCCAAACTTTGTTCCTTCATTCATTTACTCAAATTCGCTAGGTAGGTTATGCGTTGTTTGTTCCTATCGCCTTCGATCTGTCCTGTGAATATCAAATTTTCCAAACTTTCTTTCCTCATTATGTACCTTAGAAATTTCAATTGTCTCTTGCTGATTATCTTTTTGTTTTCATTTTCTCTAAAGCATGTCCACACCACGATGTTCTCTTCTGCAGAACCACTGTTGCGTCAATCTCGTCATCTGCAAGGTGATTGTCCAACATTCACTGCCATGTAGGACTGCAACAGTTCAGTACTTTGATTGGTTTCTAACGAATTTTTTTTTTTTTACTAAAGAGATCATAAGATGCATTAGCCTAATGAAAGATGCCTTCCAAAAGCTAGGCAAAATATTAAGAAACGAGTTAATAGAACAAATTTTGATTGCTGTGACAATTCATGTGAATATTTTAAAGAAAAGCTTGATTGTCAATACTTTATTTATACAGTTGTGGACAGAATTAATTGCCCCCCCCACTAAATATTTGCATATTTTCTAAGGAAGTGCGAATATTTGTAAGTACTTACTGAATTTATCATAAATAGTTGATTCCGTATTTAGTTTTGAATAATTTGTGAAATTTTCAATATTATATTCATAGTCATAGATTTTTCTAAAAATTGGTGCAATCCAAAATAATTCTTCCACAAACTTATGGAAATTATGAAGTGATATTGCTTATATTGGCGAAGACAGTCACCACATGCTTTCATTGAGCAGGACTACAAGCTTTTTGCTCAAGGAAAAAAGTGAGAGAAAGAAGTCCTTCGAATTTGGAGGAACTAGAAGGTATTGCCAAGGAAGAATGGAACAAAATGGCTATCAGTGTGTGTAGTGATCTTGTAGGGAACTATCAAAAATGATTAAAGGCAATAATCAAGAATAAAGGTTACACAATTGAGGCAAGAAGGCCAATAATTTTGCCCTATGTTAAATTTCTTTTGGTGTTCATTTTGTATTATTTTTTGACAACAAATTATTGTGGGCATCACTGCACATTATTACAAATCCTTTATTTCATCATTTGTGAAAAAGTAGAACATGATGTTTCCATGAGAATTTGAGGTATTATTTTTAATTATTGAAGTGGGGTGGTTAATAATTCTGTCCACTACTGTAGATAATCCATGTACATAAATTTGCTTCTGTCAGCCTATTTAATAGTATTTAGCAACTGACAGAGACTAATCTTATGAAACTGATTCGGATACTTTCATTCATGTAAAATATTCTAAACTTCTTTTTCAATTGGCCCATTTAGAGAGCTTTTTTTAGTGGGATATGCTAAGTCATGTAGTGTGTTTCTGTCATTTGAGTTTGGGAGCTTTTAGCAACTACATTGAGTAGCAGGACCACAATGGCACCAAATAAAAGATCAAAAATGGTTGCTCAATTTCAGATGGTTCTGGAAGATACGGTGTGACAATATTCCATACCATAAGCTGTAATGGAAATTAGGTTTAACGTTATTTCTGTTCGACACACACAAACATATATATATATATATATATATATATATATATATATATATTCCTCTTGTTACTTTTGACATGTTAATTCTTTTAGGATGCCATCAACCTAATGCAATGTTTCCATTGATGCATGAAGTGTGGGGGGGTTTAGTGAATAAATTTTAAACTTTTACATTTATTTTTATATGTGTTTGGCTATATAGTCTAGCCAGTTTTGATTAGATTATTTTTGTTCATATCAGTTTTTGGGATAATCGAATTAAAGTAAATTTTATATATATATATATATCTTCTCAAACACCTGAAGGTGTAAATGTTGTGATTATAACAAAAATATAATGAGAAAATCTGAACAGAAATTTCTATGAAAAGTAGTTCGGTCATTTCAAAACGTCAATAAGGCTTACTGACACAGAACATCAAATTTCATAAATGGTTCAGATTGAATTATCGAATTTAACAATATGTCAATAAGGGACGTTCAAACATAAGTTAAAATGTAAAAATACAAGCTTCTTACCTGAAGTGTTAGTCCAGTCAATGGACATTGCAAAATCGAAGTTAATATTATCTACAAGTGTCGTTAAACTGTAGAAGTCCCCAATTAGCCTTTATCCAGGTTAGAACTTTAGCACTCGGGACCCCCAGGCTTCTGTTTCACTGCTGAAGCAAGCAAGCAAATGATGCACGTATAATAGCTGCATAAGATTGAAAAGAGTTAAATGGGTGGATAATAGTGTTTGATGGCATTGAGTATTGATACAATAAAGATAGCATTCAGTCAATGTCATATGCAGAGAAAAACATTCAAAGCTTATAGACAAGCAATAAAAAAAGCTATAAATCAGTGAGGGTCATAAAATAACTGTGTGGCCTTGGATAGCGAGAGGATAAGATGATAAAAAATTGCCCTGTTTGGGAGCAAAAGAGGGGAAAAATGAGATATTGTCGAAAGAGAGACTAAAACGAGTAGAAAGAGTAATGATAAAATACGAATAAAGAAGACATTGCAGAAAATGAAAAAAAAAAAGAGTGAAAGAAATGGGAAACTAGGGAACGAGCAAAAGTTTAGGAAGGAACAATAAGGTAAAAGCAGACGAATAAAAAATAGTAGAGACGGAGGGGAGGGGAGAGGGAGAGAGACAGAGACGGAGGGGAGGGAGGGAGGAGGAGAGACGGAGGGAGGGAGGAGGGAGAGACAGACAGAGACGGAGGGAGGGAGGGAGGGAGGGAGGGAGAGACGGAGGAGAGACAGACAGAGACGGAGGGAGAGACAGACAGAGACGGAGGGAGAGACAGACAGAGACGGAGGAGAGACAGACAGAGACGGAGGGAGAGACAGACAGAGACGGAGGGAGACGGAGACGGAGGGAGAGACAGAGACGGAGGGAGAGACAGAGACGGAGGGAGACAGAGACGGAGGGAGAGACAGAGGAGACGGAGACGGAGGGAGACGGAGACGGAGGGAGACGGAGACGGAGGGAGACGGAGACGGAGGGAGACGGAGACGGAGGGAGACGGAGACGGAGGGAGACGGAGACGGAGGGAGACGGAGGGAGACGGAGGGAGACGGAGACGGAGGGAGACGGAGGGAGACAGAGACGGAGACAGAGGGAGACGTGGGGAGAGGAAGGAGAGAGAGACGGGGGAGAGAGGAAGGGAGAGAGAGACGGGGGAGAGAGGAAGGGAGAGAGAGACGTGGGGAGAGAGGAAGGGAGAGAGAGACGTGGGGAGAGAGGAAGGGAGAGAGAGACGTGGGGAGAGAGGAAGGGAGAGAGAGACGAAGAGTGGCAGAGTGGCAGAGAGAGAGAGAGACGAAGTGAGCCAAAGAGAGAGACGAAGAGTTGAAGAGAGCTTAAAATGAAAAACTGAAACACATATTCAAAAGAATAACGAAAAGAAAGCTAGAAATTCGCCGCGATATATATATAAGGTCATAAAACTCGAAAGTCTGAGAGAAAGGATTGGGAAATGAAGAATCTGAAATAAATGAAACGAGAAAGAAAACTGAGAGAAAAAAAAAACAAAAATACAGTAAGAAATTCCAAGAAGCACACAAAACAAAAATAAAAGAAACGGACTCGAAAAAACGATATTTCAATAAAAGAAAACTGATTATTGTGCCTTAACCCCCACCCCACCCCACCCCACCCCACTTGGCTTTCCCCAAAAACGCTCGTTATTGTTCGCTCTTTAAGTCTATAAAAAGACAAGCGTGTTCTTTTTTCCTCTTGCTTTCAGATATATACCCTGTCTGAAGTTATTAAGCAAATCATATTTTTTAAGCATTCCACCCCAAGCAAGGCAGGATGCCACTGGCCCGCAAGAGGTTACAGAGCAAGAGTAAAGAGACGTGATAGAGGAAAGGATGAAGAGAAGGACAGGGAATAGATCAAGGAATCTGGAAATGACGATTGACATTACATTTGAATATTTGGAGATTATAGCTATCAGGGAAACAAGTAATAGGAAGGGAATTCCACAGATGGGAGGTGCGAAACATGAATCCATTGGAGTAGAAGAGATGGCTACATTTAATTGTTTCAATAGTTAAAGGGTGAGACTGGAGATGCCAGCCTTGTAGCACGTTTAAATTCGTGCAGTCTGGGAACTAGCGAAAGTAGCTCATCGGAGTAGTTACCATGAAAGTATTTGTAGAAAAGACAGGAGGAGGTGACGGCACGTCTGTGAGAGAGCGACTGTAGACGAGATGCCAAATCAGGGACAATCACATTGCATATCCGTCTCTGGATTTTGTCGAGGACCTTAAGGCGAACAGCGGGGGGCACCAGACCATATATGGCAGCAGTATACCATGCAAGGGCGAATGGTCGATTTATAGATTTGAAGGAGGGACTCGGGCGACAAAAACTTTCTGGCGCGATACAAGGGAACCAATTTTCCTTGCGATAACAATAATTTAAATTTGGTTTGAAAAAAAAATTGTCAAATTTTAAACAATCAATTTAAATGTCAAAACAAGCCTGAGTTAAAATTTTAGGTAGCATCAATATGTATTATTGAAGTTAATTGATGCATTGTAAAAACTGCCGTCTGAAGTTATTAGACAAAACCAAATAATCAGAGTTTACTTCAAGAAAAATGTAATAAAATCAAAAATTGCTCAATACCAATAATAAAACAAATAACTCATAAGTCTTTGAATCCTTTATATTTTAATATAGTGACCCAATAATCTATTATCGATTGATTTTGTTTGTTTCCGACTTGGTAGTTTTAATTGCTTCCCATAGATCTGCTTTGCTGTTATATTGTTTGCCATCTTCATATAATTTAATCTTCACAATTGACCATAGATTTTCGATCGGATTCATATCAGGACTTGTTAGTGGCCATTCCATTATCTTCTCTTGTAATTATTTTATGCTCAAAGAATTTACGGGTAAACTGAGACACACGAGAAAGAGCATTGTCGTGCATAAATATACACTTCACTTTGAAATTGCGAGACTGGGACTTGTATCATGTAAAGAAAATCTTGTCCATAAAATGTTAGCACTTTTCACTTTGAATGGTCCGATAATGGTTTGGTAGACAATTCCAGCACATATCATAACACTCTTTCTTGCCTTCTTTTAGCCACAAGCACGTCTGAATTCGATAAAATCCCTCCTTTGGTCCATCCATCAGGTGCATCCCATGTCACTCGAGAATCGTCCCTGAAAATTACTTTAGAAATGTCAATTTTCATGTATTTCTTGAACGCTTTGACGCTTTAAAATATTTGCTTTGGTGAGAGGAGGTTGCCTAAGAGATTTTTTTTTAAATAGATCCCAATTCATTTTGTCCTCTTTGAATCTCAATTCCAGACTTTCCAAAGATATGAGCTCTGGTCAAAAATGTTTGTTTCTCTACGACTCGCTTAGTTTACGTTCATCTCGAGGAAGCAAGTTCTTAAAGCCTTTTACTTTGCTTCGAGTTCTCAACTTATATTTTCAACAGGCTTCTTTATCGTTCGATGATCTCAGTAACTTTATTTTCAGCATTTGTTAGATCCGTCCCTTTACTCGTGTTTCAACGTACATATTTCATTTTTAATTAAAACAATTGTGGCACAAGGCCAAAGGAGAAAGGTTGGTCAACATTTTCTATCCTAGACATAGCTAATCAGATTCACGACCCATTCATTCAGTACAATTTGCTCAAACCACCATTCAATACTGCATATACCACAAATTTACAGGGACTCTAGAAAAAAAACATGACAAATATCAGTATCTGTCTATATTTCTGAGGTGTTATGTACACTATTTACATTATTCGGACTACGAAATAAGAATTGCCGCTTTATCCTGTCTTTAGAGAAATAAGCACACTCAGTAACGGAGAGAGAATGATAATAAAATAAATGACAGTGGAAAAACAAAAACAAAGGCAGACTCAATCGAGATAAAAAAAGGGGACTGTTCAAAAATGATATGGCAGCTCAATTCCACAACGAAATAAACAAATCACAAGTCCAAAATCGAACATCCAAGGACGGAAAGAAATATCGAAATCACGAATTGCAGGTCCAGTGACACGATTCCCAATACAGGTCAACGGACAGAAATCCGCCACACAAGTCAACAGTCATACGCAAGCTGACGGACAAGGTAGAAAAATAAACCAAAGACAGCAATTCCACGTAAGGCAGGACTGCACGCCCTGTCCCTCAGCCGGCAATGGAGGGGCTTCAACTTCAAAACATAAATTAGGAACGACAGCGGGCAACCATGACGAACCAAACGTGACAACGCAAAAGCGCGCGACCTCTTCCCGTTCACCTGCACTGGTGGAGCAATATAGGAGGCTGATCCACTTGCAGAAGTCGAGTTTGAATCCTGTAACCTGCAGGACAGCGGGTAGGTGCTGATGGTCGACCCTATCGAACGCCAAATTGATCAGCACAGCTTCATCGTAGTCTTCTACACCCTCGATGATCGGACAGAACAGATGCAGGTTGCTCTGAATTGTCTATTTACAGCAAGGATCGGATCCGGCCCACGAAAGCATTTTGACCGGCCCGCGAGCCTGATTACCAATGACTATTTTTAACATGAGAGACGACCTTCTAATGAAATTTGTTATATGTCATTTTCCATAGAATTTCTACACATCTCAGTGCATTAAAAATATTAGACTATCTGCCAGTTATCTTTCATGAGACGTATTTTACCAAGTTGCATTGCCTACGTTTAATGTCAAATAATGGATACATATTTGTTATGACGCTTGGCTACATTAAAAGATAACAGAAGCGAAAGGAACGATAAAGTGAAAGAGGCCAGGGAGGGATTGACATGCGAGGTAGCAGAAATCTAATGACATACGCGCATTATACATACATGCCTCATGAATGTGTGGATGATACCGCATGTGTACGTACGTAAGTGTATATGTTTGCAACTATTTGTACTCGTATATATGGGTATATGTGCTTCTTTTTGGTTGGTGTGTGTGTGGTTCGTTTGTGGAACAATTTTCAATAACAGTTTCAAACCTACACGTCATAATTTCATCCATTTCACTTCGGTTGATTTTTTTTTTTTACTTTGAAGTATTTTGACGTTCCTTGAAGAAAAGTAATTTTTGTTAGGTGTTTTTTAATTTTAGATTTTCTTTTGTTTTTCTGATTTCTCAATCTCAATTTCTCATTATGGTTTTAAATATTTAGGTTGACAGGGGTCTGCATATGTAATTTTCCTTAATTTTTCATTAATGGCCTTCGTCAGGCCCGCGACCAGTCATTATAACACGATCCGGCCCGCGGGGTCGAATGAGTTGCCGACCCCTGCTTTACAGCATAAGTCTGTTTAGAGTCTCAACAGAATCTCAACAACTGACTGCAAACGCTCCGTCAGGATTTGGGCCAAAATCTTTAACTGTGTTTAGCAGAGTTATGAGTCTATCGTCATCTAAATTCCACCCATCACCCTTGCCATTTCTCAACAAATGGAGATCTGGTCGGGGATGGAACCTTGCCGGGACAAGTTGTTGAAAACAGATGTCAAAATCGGCACTAAGATACGCAAAACCTCAAGTACAGTTCGTAGTGCAGACCAATTCCCGGAGACTTGTCACTGCCGACATTCTTCAGTAGAAGTAGACTTCGCCCTCGTGATCTCACTCTCGCAGCTAGCCGCTTCAATCGGCGAAAGCCCAGGAAAGTCAGCCAAACAGTTGTGAAACCCTTCGTCACATAAACAAGGCTCCTTAGAAAACAGGCTTTCGAAATGCCGCCGAAACTCCTCGTACATGTCGCTGGTCGGCCTCAAAGTACACTCCTCCGGAGAATCGACCGCCCGAATATATTGATTTGAACCTCGTCGGATCTCTTCCGTGATCAATTCTGCGACCATGTTTGCAGCTTCGTTAGACATCATGTTTAACCTATGCCTAACTACCTGACCCTAGTTGCGCTCGCTAGCCGCTTGCTCAAGAGCCTGCCTAGCTACACCTATCTTTAGGGAATCTCCCCAGCCTCCGCCCGGGGAAGACTATCTTTGATAGTCTTCGCCTTCTAAATCTTATCTAAGGCGAGTCGTTGTCTATATCTTTAAGCCGCCCCACTAGTTCCCGCTGCACTAATCTAGTCTAATATAGTTTTCGAAAGTCCCGCCTGTTCAGTAAAGACAGATTAAACTTACAGTGTCCAGCCATTCTAGGCCTAGCATCCAACGCCATCCGGACACAGACAAGTCCATGATCCGAATAGCCTAAAATGTAGAAAGTAAGACAATATAGCAGATCTAGATCGACCATTCTATCCAGGTACCTGGCTACTCGGGTGGATGACCACTTAAGAGCCCACATCCACATATTCCGCTATGAGACCAAACTCGCCGATTAGATCGACCAAATTACGATCGCCCGACCTGTGTGGGGTCATCATGCCCACTTTCCTACCTATATCCAGTAGTTGATGCAGCTGCTCTTGTTCACGTTCCTGTTGTTCATCTAGTTGTTTCTACAGTTGTTCAAGTTATTGCCGTCTTATGTCGTCGTCGCTGCTGTGAAGGAGTCTGCTTAAGTCTTGTGTTTTCGCTTCTGTGAGACATCCTGCTGGGAAGGAGTAGTGGCTATCACCTTGTGTCCTTTCTCCGTCACCTGCTGCCAATAACTGGCATCATCGGGGACTTGGCCTATTGCTTCCTTTACAGCTGTTGGTTGTTGGGCTATACGTTGCCGAGTTGGTACGCCAGGTTATTAGCAGGACATTCTTTAACCATATACTCCGCGGCTCCACAGGTACAGCAGTGGGGCCGACGGCCCAGTACCACTACAAATATTCTCCTTACGCAACATCGAGAATTTCATTAGATCTTTTCTTCTTTAGAGGAACTTGTACAACGACATTTCGAGTAGAAATGCTCGTCTTACCTTTGGCCAGTGTGGCCTCGGCAAACTGTTCGTATTGGGCAAAAAGGTTACCAAATGGTCCTTGAGTATATCCAAGGGCACCCCCATGCAACGTAATTCCAGTCTTGCGGGTGCCCAAAGTTTTCCGTTTGCAACATCACCAATTTTTGTGCTGAGAATACTTCCGGCAAGACTTCTGGCTTCTTCCTCCGTTGCCAGCAGGATATCCCACATAGCGTTTGACCTCTTGGCCAGCAGGTTTGGGGCTATATTGAGGCATTTAAGAGCCCCCTCCATTATTTCCCGACTGACACCGATTAGTTTGAGACTTGGCATCTGAGGTCAGAAGAGATGTTGTTCGAGTCGTAACTGCCTCCAGAACATACGGTATTAACAGTTCATTACCGCCCAAAAATTCTTTATATTTTTCTTTTAGAACCTCGTAATATTCCGGCCTCTTTTTTGCTTCATCCGTAGTCCACAGGGTTGATGTAGCTAGCGGAGAATTATCTAGGCTGTGGGGAAACTCCTCAATAATGTTGGGGAGGAGAGCCAAAATACGTACAAAAAAGGCCCCAAAACAATGCCAATGACAAAACAATATGTGCCAAAAAGACAGACCAAAAAGCGTCACTTTACTTTTATTTATAAAATCCTTTTTCAAGAAATAACCAACATGCTACACAGGTTTCAACATTATGGACTGAAAGAAAAAAAATATTACATTTCAGTGGTCTTAAGCTAGCTACCTCCACGAGATCGCTAAAAAAAGAGCATATCATGATGAAAAAGACGCCAAACTTGACGAAAACAAAATTTTATCGTCTAAATGTTTGTTATTATTAAGAGGAAAGGTCAAAGTATTTTGGGGGTATTTTTTTCCATTTTTTTAATCGTTCCTAGCACGTCCGACATTTGCGTTAAAAATCTAGTTTTTTTGAGTCAGCAAAATTGACCATTTTTTTCATTTTAAAAAAAACTGGAAATCTGACTTTGAAATTTTTTTAAAATATCAATTATCATTTTTTCAAAACTTATTTTAAGAAAATCAGAAATTATAATGTTTATTTAAAATATTTTGAACCAAACTTAACTTAGCTTTTGTGCCAAAAAGATGTAATTTGAAAATAAAACAAAGCAGGTCATAAACTTTCGCGTTTCTTGACATGTGATGAATGATATATTTACGAATTCCATGAGGCTAATTTGTTCTACGGAAGGAGAAAAGTGAAATAATTTACATTTACGTGAACAAATTATTTACCCCGTTATTTTTAACGAAAACTTTCAGCGGTCTAATTTTTTTTTTTTTTTTTTTTTAACTTAGCTTTCACCTTTACGTTTATGATGCTTTATGGGAAATATATTCTAAAGAAATTAAAATAAAACTGTTAAGAGTGACATTAAATTTCATATTTCTTAAGAAAGGTATCTAATTAATTTATAGGTACCTTTCTTATGAAATTTTATCAGAATTGTACATAAAATACTATAATTTTATGTATATTTATTACATTCTACTGTTATTTGTATTTGCATTCATTTTATTATTAATTTTGATATTTCATTTATGGAAAAATGTCGTAACTGAGATTAATATAAAAATAAGATCATATAAATTTCATAAGATGATACTGATACTTGTAGGTACCCTTCTCAGTTGAAATTGAAAAATCAAATTAACTTCTCCACACGTGTTTCGCAAAAGTAAAGGCCTTAACAGCGGAGAACAATGCTTAACTCAAATAACGCAACTTAATTATATTCTGGTTGGTCTTCCGTATTTTATAATTACAGCTCGATTATAAGCACAAAATTACATTTCTTAATTACTGGGGATCTTCTGATTAGTCAAAATGATACAATTTACAACGCGCTAAAAAAATCTATCTCATAAGGACACTTATGAAAGCCGATGCGGCTTTTTAACTAATTTTATAATATTTTAACAACTTAAATGTAAAATCTATTATAATTAATGAAATAACAAATAATTGTATTAAAAATTCATTCTTCATCGAAAAATTTTTTTTTGCTTTCAGAAAATATTGTCTATATTCATAAAAACAACTAAAAGCAAATAAAAGCATTTGAAATTAAATAATATATTTGTTTTATTGAGTTTTGTATGTTACAATTCAGAGCTGATTTTCAGGTACTGCGTATCCAATTAAAAACAAAAAAAAAAACATGATTTGCATTCCTCAAAGCCCTGTGCTTTTAATTATTGTAATCACTAAAACCGATGCGATCGAATTTCTAGCGTTTTCATAAAATTAGTTATGGGGGGGTAATAAATATTTAAAAAAAAATATTTCTACCATGACTTTCATAAAAAAAACATTTATAATAATTTCGATCATCTGTGAATAGTTTCTGAAAGTTTCATTAACATCCGATAATTATTTCTATTTTTGCACGATTTTTCAAATTAATGTGTGTCATACCAAAAAAAACGTGCTAAAAATTGTCTGTTATTTACTAGTTCCGCTGATACAAATAGAAAAAAGGTTTTTTTAATCAAAATTTAGAATGTTCTAAAAAGGAAAATTTTTAAAAAATAATTAAAAAAAAACTTTGGTCTTTCCTCTTAATAATAACATAAGCATTTAGACAATAAAATTTAGTTTTCGGCAAGTTTGGCGTCTTTTTCATCAAGCTATGCTCTTTTTTTAGCGATTTCGTGGAGGTACCTATCTTAAGCTAATATTAATCTGTATACAAACTTCATTCAGCCCCTTTTCCTAAATTCAAAACCTCTCAAAAGGTAACCATTAAAAATGTCAGAAAATTTAGTTAAACATTCTAATGTTGGTTCAGAAATTTTTGAGTTATTGGGGTTGATTTGATTTGCATAATAACTTCAGACAGGCTGTAGTCGAACATAGATAAAGAATGCTGTCAATGGGATGCGTTCGCTTCCTTAGACCTATGTTGACCAATGATGACTTTTAAGCTCTCTCACACATGCACATACGTGTCTATCTCACATTACACACACATTCTTATAGCTCGTTACATTGTTTAATTCTTTCATTTCAATTGTGTACGCAGGCAATACTTTTGTTAATACATGCCGTTTGTTTTAAATTCCGTGTCTTGTATTTTTTCAATTATTACCCGGATTCACATGAAACCGCCAATAACGTTTGCGGAATGAATATTCCAGTAGCCCATAAATATTTACTGTACAATGCCAAAATTTGTAAACATTGAATGTAACGAGACATTTTCTCCCCACTGAACCGTTAGGGCTAGGTCATAGGAGAGATCATTTCTCCCCACTGAACCGTTAGGGCTAGGTCATAGGAGAGATCATTTCTCCCCACTGAACCGTTAGGGCTAGGTCATAGGAGAGATCATTTCTCCCCACTGAACCGTTAGGGCTAGGTCATAGGAGAGATCATTTCTGTCACTGAACCGTTATGGCTAGGTCATAGGAGAGATCATTTCTCCCCACTGAACCGTTACAGCTAGGTCATAGGAGAGATCATTTCTCCCCACTGAACCGTTACGGCTAGGTCATAGGAGAGATCATTTCTCCCCACTGAACCGTTACGGCTAGGTCATAGGAGAGATCATTTCTCCCCACTGAACCGTTACGGCTAGGTCATAGGAGAGATCATTTCTCCCCACTGAACCGTTAGGGCTAGGTCATAGGAGAGATCATTTCTCCCCACTGAACCGTTAGGCTAGGTCATAGGAGAGATCATTTCTCCCCACTGAACCGTTAGGGCTAGGTCATAGGAGAGATCATTTCTCCCCACTGAACCGTTAGGGCTAGGTCATAGGAGAGATCATTTCTCCCCACTGAACCGTTACGGCTAGGTCATCAGAGATTTCTCCCCACTGAACCGTTAGGGCTAGGTCATAGGAGATCATTTCTCCCACTGAACCGTTAGAGCTAGGTCATAGGAGAGATCATTTCTCCCCACTGAACCGTTACGGCTAGGTCATAGGAGAGATCATTTCTCCCCACTGAACCGTTACGGCTAGGTCATAGGAGAGATCATTTCTCCCCCACTGAACCGTTACGGCTAGGTCATTTCTCATTTCTCCCACTGAACCGTTACGGCTAGGGTCATAGGAGAGATCATTTCTCCCCACTGAACCGTTACGGCTAGGTCATAGGAGAGATCAGCTGGCCATTTATAGTTTGGGAGGTGCACATACAAAACGTTGTATCATCAGCATAGATATTCACAAAGGAGTATACTCTTCGGCAGATCATCTATGTAAAATAGAAAGAGGGTTGGACCGAGTAGTCAACCTTGAGGGATTTTCTATTGGTACTTACGACCGATCGCTAAATATGAAGGGAGACGATCGGTTCTTTGTATCGCCTCACAGTAGTACTCGACTCATCCTGGTATGCTCTATCTTTACAAAAGCTAGACAAATTGAACTGCCCAGTCATCTCCTCCCAGTCTTTATTAGAATTCAGAAATGTCTTCGTAACGTTGTGCATGATGAATTATTTTCCACTCGACAAGCCTTTCCCCCCCAGACGAAACGTCGCAACTCTCTCACGATTATCACTTTTTCCCCGGCAAATGTTCTGACGAGCTACATTCCTTAGTTCCATCAGTCCTGACCTTTACATCTAGATCCGTCATGCCACGTACACCGGAATGAACTATCGCCCTTTGTATTCCATTAGTAAGAAGCACATTCCATTGGAACAGCTTCTTTCCAACAAGAGCTACTTCATGGAATAAAGAGGATACTACTGCAATCACTACAATCTTAGCCACTTCAAGTCTACAGTTAACAGTTATCTTTCCTAAATATCCTCATAAACTGCTTGCGTGCTTCAAATTCATCCAATAATCTTCTACTTCGAGTGGCTCATGGGACTTATATTGAGTGACCAAGCAGTAAAAAAAATCACATGGGATGATGAACTTACAAAGATTTATGACCGTTATGATGACGTACAAGTAATAAGTACAATAATGCCTGTCTATATTTCTGAGATGAGGTATTATTTACACTATTTACATTATTCGGATTATTGTCCTAATATTTGTTACCATATTTATCACAACGTTTCGGCCGTTGTACTAATAAGTAATAATAAAGAGTGCCAGAGAAGAGCGATAACAACGAAAATTGCAATATGAGCTCTGGTAAAAACATGAATTAACAGCAAAATTGCAATATGAGCACTGGTAAAAACGTGAATTAACAGCAAAATTGCAATATGAGCACTGGTAAAAAAATGTTTGCTGAAGACATTAGGTTTATAATGCCCAGAAATTCACACACAGATGTCCTCAAGGACACATGGCACAGTGTATAAAGGCGTTACAGTGGCAGGACCCAAAGAGTGTGAGTTCCATACCTGGTGGAGAACTTGGAGAGGAGAATTAAAAGGAGATAACTGATAACTGACATCCATTAGGCATGGCATGTGGAACTAGAACAGTCTACCCCAGTGAGCGGAATAAAGGGTTCAGTCCGACATTCCAACCACCTGAAGAAGGCCGGAGCGTACAACGGCCGAAACTTTGTAATAAATATGGCGACAAAGAAGAGGACAATAGTCCGAATAATGTAAATAGTGTGCAATAATGCCTATTGAAGTTCTAAGAAAATTTACTTGTTTCTTAGAAGTTATCCATTCATTCAAGTAATATTCAATACTTCAATTCATTAGGATACTTTCTTTTATATAAAAAGGTGTGTATAAAACATTCTTTTCTGCATTCAAAACTTCTTTGTCATCTGAATTTATCACTGACATCGACATGCTTCAAAGCTTTATTTTGGATGTGTACCCATTTAAAATAAAAGTAGAAAATTGAAGTGAAAATAACCGTTTCTAGTAATGATACACCCAAGTGGTTATAATTTTGATATACGACTTCAAATGGACGTCGTGAAGGCATCACGAATCAAATTTTAAAATAAAAATTCAAACTTCTTCAACGCACTAAACTTGTAAGCTTATATCTAACTAATTTAATATTTTATACTATCAGAGTCCTTCGCCATGGAACCGTGGCAAGGATGCTAACCAATCAAACTGTTCTATCTAATTGGTGCTCTAAATTTGTAGCCTTGTGTCAGAAGAAAATCAATACGTTGAATAATTCGTTTTTGTGTGAGTGAGTGTGTGTGTGTGTGTGAGTGTGTGTCTGTGTTTTACGGTACATCAACCCACTGGGTCATTTTATGCCTAAATTTATTTTTTTCCAAAATAAATCCTTTTACTATAAATAGGTATTTTTATACTTTCAGTGTTTTTGTTTTTGTTTGAGGGGGTTCACTATTTACCCATAGCTGGGGCCCTAATTCTTGCTACCGCTCCGAGTTAGGGCGGAGCTAAGAACAACAGCAATTAAGAGGTGGTTCCACACGCTTCAAAACCACCAATCTTGCTGTCGTATGTAGTTTATCTTCGTACCAAGAATTAGGATAAATGGTCGTATATATCAGTGGGTAGTAATCTAATACCATTACTACTGAAGTGAGTTCGATACTGAGTGTCTGACACAATACAAACTTAAGCTTAATAAAATACAAATAACATTTTTATTTGACTTATTCCATCCGGACGTGGGCGATCATAGTTATCGACATCTTCTAGTCTCTTGTAATTATAAGCAAGGTTTGACTTTTTCATTCTCGTTCCTCGATCTGTCATCCATTTACACGAGCTCGTTAGGTAGGTTATTTGCTGTTTCCTTCCTAACGTCAATGTGTCATGGATTTTTTTTTTAATTTTTCATTCATACTCTTCTTCCTCATACTATATCCTAGAAATGTCAGCTGCCTTATTTTCAGCTATAAGTATGTTTTTTTGTTTCCATTTTCTTTATAAGTATCGGTACCCGCTTGAAGATCTGTCGCTTTGGACTTCTTAGTCTATAAGGGAATTGTCCAGCATCCACTGCTTTATAGAGGAATAAATGACAATTTAGCAATGTGTATCGAACGAAATTTTCCTATCTGTTCATTGCTCCGTTTCTGGTAGGTGAGTTTGCTATTCCGATATACGAATTGTAAAACAACAACAAAAAAAAATGATTGTTTAAAGGAACCAATCAACAAAAATAAAAACGGAAAATAAAATAATGCCAGAAAATTATGGAATGGAAGTTAAAGGTTTTGGCTTGAGGCGAAACAGAATAGATATATCTCACTTTTTGTATGCAAGCTATAGATAATTCATTGCTCTTAATTGCAGCCAAAGACCTACATCTTCCATGGCTCATAACCTTAACAAAAAGCAAAATGCTACAAAAATAAAAACGGTTTAATTCCATACGCTCTTTTTCTCCGATTATCTGAAATATTTCCCGCTCCCGCGAACCAAGATTCACCGCTGAACAAAACCCCGTCATCGATAACCATTTCCTTCTACGGTGTGTAAACATTCAGCCTCCTCTCTGAAATCTCTACGCCCAGTGCTCAGTGTCCATTAATAGCTTATACAACGTGCTTTCTGTCAATATTAAAAACAGTGGTCGATATGATTGGCCAGATAAGGAAGCGACATCAAAACGTTTTGAATGAGTTGAAACTCATCAAAAGCGCTGGATTCTTCGACCAAACCTCGAGATTGTTGTTGGAAACGGCATTCGATTATCATTAACAAATCCTAGAAAAACTTACAGGTTTTTATAGTTTTATCTGATAAGATACCAATAAATGGCATTAGGATATACCGTTTACAATATATAACATTTATGCCATAGTTTGGGAGCGGACAAGACTTTTCTGGTGGTGGTGGAAAGATTTGGACCCATCGTTGTTCATGATAATGTCATCTTTTTAGACAGGAAATCCATGAATAGTGCATAAAATACTTCCTATTGAGTTGTACCGTAGACAGGAAAACAGATTGAAGGATATGAGGGCCAGAGTTAATTCGAACTGATAATTTTTTTTTTTTATCCTTTAAGCGAATCTTATCTCAGTCCCGACCCATTTCAAAAATGCCCTGTCACCCGCCATGTACAAAGAGTCTGTGACTGGTCTGAAGAGAATGGAAATAGATGCCTTGACGTCCAGATCTTTGAACTGGATATTTCTACTTTCCATATCTTCTGTTATTTCTAACCTCCCTTCGTCAGTTTCACTTTCATAATTTTTTTCATCCTTTTTTTTTTTTTTTTTTAGACCTCTTCATAATTTTCTTTATCCACCCCCTTGTTTCGAATCTTCAATCTTTCTTTCAACATTATTTTCTTACTCTCTATTTGTATTATGTTTTTCCTCTGTTACATTTCGCAAAGGGTTCTCTTGTGTTGATATAGATAATAAAATCTTTGTACTGTCAGAAAAAAAACAGACTCTAAATCATTTTACAGTTTTCATTTGTTTACCACTTGTAAGCGTCTCCTAATACTACCAGACTTGTCCGTCGGTCATTCCATCTAATTCGCTCCTACTCCAAAGATAATGCTAAGTGTCTCTATAAGTGTAGGTGCGAAAGTGGGTGGGGAGAGGAGTAACATAAATAATAAAACACCCTCTGTTCGCAGATATATAAAATCCACCTACTCCATAAAGATCAGTCAACTGTATGGGTACGTTCGTATATATTCAATGACATATGCACATGAATTCAAATATGTGCCTCTGTGCGTATGTTAGCAGTTTGTCTTTGTCAATGCCCAAGATTATCCCATATGAATGCGACAATTTCCATAGATAAGAAAGGAAATTGATTAGTTGGCCAAATATTTTTCGTTTCATTTTTACTTTATACCCAACAACAAAAACAAAATAAAAAGCGTTTCGACGTTGGTTAATGGTTAGAGAGCTAATTTGTTTTAACTTTACTCGTGAGTTCGATCCTCACTGACTATCCCATATTTAATGCCTGATACTAAATCTAAGATAAGCATAGTAAATAATACCAGACATTTGCATATATATATATATATATATATATATATATATATATATATATATGCATGCAAATGTTGGTATTATTGTACACACACACACATATATATATATATATATATATATATATATATATATATATATATATATATATGTGTGTGTGTGTGTGTGTGTGTGTGTGTGTGTGTGTGTGTCCATTCAGTTAAAATGAGAACAAATAGAGTATAATTCCACTGTCCATAACATTAACATTTAATTTAAAAGAGGGCTCAATACAGAATAGACCTAAATATTATATTAAATATAATTGTCTAGGATTTATATGCAGACAACTCTGTGTCATGACCTATATAATAAAAAAAAATCGATAAGTCTGAATTTAAGTCACATTTGATTGGTTAATCGAGGTAAAGCTCACAAGCCTGTGTTTAATTCTGTTTTTTTTTCTCTCGAGAAAAAAAAGGAAGTATTCTAATTTTTAAAATTAAAATAATCGTCCACTCGGCAGTTGTTTAACATCGCCCGAGGAGACATATTTGTAGTGTTGAAACAATTGTAATTGTGTAGCGATTTTTAACATCATATATATATATATATATATATACATATAAAAAGATAGAGCTTTTACATGAACAGTTTGGTTATGCCTCTAAATTTTCATGTAAACTGGATTTACCTTATGTCAGAACGAGGCAGAATTATAGGTTTCTGGAAAAAAAAATCTCACGTATCCTATTGGCAAACAGAAAAAGAGATATACTTTATATACTGTTAAATACAACATCACCTAGCGAGCATTAGAAGTTCCCCTGCACCCGAAAAAAGTAGGAAACTCAGCTTTTGAGATCAATTTTGGGGATTATCCTTGTTAATCCACAGCTATTAACGTGGATTGTCGTATGTAACGCATTGTTTATCACCTGTTATATATTTAAAGGACGGTTAGTTAGGATGATACTAAAATCATTGGAATAGGTTACCAAATACGAAATTTATTTAGGAATCGTCTTTTTGCATTTCGGGCGGTTTTGGTTTCTAATGCAGGTCGGGTCCCGATTTTTATTTCACATATTTTTGTTTTTCAAATCCTGAGATTTATTGGTTACAAATGGACGAAATTTCAGTTTTTAATTGCGAAAAAAAAAAAAAATAATTATAATTCGTTCCATTACATTTCAAATTAAAAAACGAATTACCTATGTAATAATTCAAATCAATGATTGGTATATAGAAACTGTTTGTAACGCTGAAATGAACTATATACGAAAGTGGTCTGATTGGTCATATTGCACATTACAGAGAGGAAAGGAAGTATACGCGCTGGTTTTTTGTGTCAAGACTGATAATCGATATAGCAGCCTTTTTTTTGCTGATATCTTCTGAGCTAGCATATTTGCTCGTATATTTGATCACTTTTTCTTTCTACTGTGTCAAGCCGGCTGAAGTACCTTCATCGAGATGACTGGCGATGGGAGCCGATCGCAAGCAGAATTAGCTTCATGAATCTTCACAAAGAGGATAATTATGAAAATTAAACAATCTTAGCCTAGGAATCCGAACTTTTTTTTCCAGTTTTGTTTCTCGTACTTGTGAAGCTATTACGAATCATAAGCATTTTTATACACATATCAAATGGAGTGAAACTACATATGTTTAAACAAGTACGAATACAGTAAGCTATTGTTTCTTTAAGATTTTCCGGCATAAAAAGATACAATGCATACCGTCAAGAAAAACATTGATTTTTTTTTCTTTTAACATTGTCCCGTGCCCAATAATTACATACGTCAAAAATTTCATTATTCTTTCATGGCTCAATGATTACAAATAAACCAAGAATGTTCTATTCATTTTCTTTCTTTAAGATTGGATAAGTTTCAAATATCAGTGCAGCATAGAAATTCAACAGCTTGTGATGACTTAGCCATCAGAATGTTATAAATCACAAAACGTTTTGACAATTTTTTTTCTATGGCACTGATATGCCAGTTTTTAAAATATTAGATAATACACTAACTGAAAACATTACAGTGTGATGTATAAAAGAATGTAAAGTGCCCTTTCTTCAAGTTCCTGTAGTCTGGATAGAAATTGGTCTTTTTCATACATTATGCTTCTTTCGGTTTCGAAATGTTCATTCCATATAAGTCTCATTTCCATCGCGTAACATTTTGTAAATTTTCCTTAGCTCAAACCCACCCTGATAAGTAACGCCCTTTTTTTTTTTGGTTTCGTTTCTCTTATATTCCTTGCCATGAAATACAGTTCGAAACCATTTGATGGTTAGTGGCTGTGGAATCGAGATTCAATTGTGCAGGAGGTCGTACTATAATTTCATGCGTTGTCGCCATTTTTGTGTTTCTTTCCTCCCCCTCACCTTTTATACACCACAATCTGAGAAAAAAAAAAACGACGATTTTCACCTGCTAACAGAAAGTATTACGTATTTGAGAACACCATAGTGGATCATAAATGGAACAGAACCTAAAGTAATATTACACAATATGCGATTAATTTTCATATTCGTTTCTCTTTCGGACATATCGAAAGCATTAATATTCCAGTTTCCAATTGCAGGAAATGTAAAAAAACACGCAAAGTACTAGCCGTCATCCACAGCGATTTTAAGAGCCAAGGGGTAGCTGTACTCTCGACATGCTCTACGTCAGTGAGAAGTGTCTAGCCATGAATTTACACGATCGTGACACCTCCACATGTGGCCTACGAGATTTGAATTCCTTGGATGGCGACATCTGAGCCATCTTCAAGACTTGAGACCAGAAAAGCCGCCACACAATCTGAAGGACTTGTTGAAGGCAGCCAACATGTTGCCGATGGCCAAGACAAAGAACCAACTGAACCGGGCATGGATTCACTTCTGAGGTGGCATCGATATCATTCCATGAGGACTCGCGAAGTGTTCTGCCTATGCTTCTGAGATGGCGTATTTTAACTATTTACATCGTTCAGAAAAAAAGTGTTGGTTGAAGTAATCCAAAAAGTGACTTGACCCAATCCGTTGTGAGAAAAAGGACCAAAAACGTGTAGAGTTGAGTTACTAAAGGGAATTAACTTAAAACGAGATATCCAGAAAAGGCATGGCACGTTAAATTAGAACAATCAATCACCGTGGACTAAAGGGTTCGGTTCGAAATTCCAACATATATCATCTGAAGAAGGCCGGAACACAACAGCCGAAACGTCATGAATATGGCAATAAATATGAGGACAACAGCCCGAATAATTTAAATCATGTAAATAGCGAAGTTTTATTGAATAATCTTTCTATTTACATTAAAAAATGAAGTACTTTCTATTAAATGTAATTGCTTTTCTTCATAATTTTCATCGAATAACAGACGTACTATATATATATATATATATTAGTGCGTCTGTTATTCAGACTATTATATATATATATATATTGTGCGTCTGTTATTCGATAAAAATTAAGAAAAGCAATTACATTTAATAGAAAGTAGTTCATTTCATATATATATATATATATATATATATATATATATATATAGAGAGAGAGAGAGAGAGAGAGAGAATTAAGTCCGACAATTATTAATATATTTTCTGTTTATACGCTATTTTCAATAGATGCAATTTATTTAAATAAATGCTCTATTTTAATTAAACAGTATTAATTACATTTATCGGCCTGAATGTTAGAGAAATTTCCTAGAAAATATGCGTTCTCCAACAGGAATCGAACATGTATCCTATATGGAACCGTCATTTGATTTGACGTGCTATACCACTTAGCTATAAAGAGAAAATATATTAATAACTATCGGAGTTAATCTCTTTATATATTATCATTGTTTTCGTTAAAGACACGTTTCGTGCGCGGATATGACCGATCGAGAAAAATCGTCAATGATTGTGTATTTTAAAACATTCATTTTTAGTCTTTTGTTGTTCTAACTTTAGATTTTACCATTCCTCTTAACCGAAATGACTTAGTTATACCTTAATCATTATCTGATTAAACAAACTGATTTCTCTGATCAAACAACTACGTATTGTTTTCCTTTATGTAATGATTAAGACATTGGATGAGATTAGTGTCTTTCCTATTAGTCTCAGATTACTTCTCTCGCGTGTTAAATCCACACTGGGTATCATTGTAGCGATTATTAGTGAGAGTAAACTATATGGAAAAAATGAATGAAGGTTTCGGACGTACCGGTGTACAAAGTTTATATGAAAGATTGAGAGAAGAGCTCTTTGTTAGTTTGGTAGAAGTATTAGATATGCCTGTATGCAATCAAGTGAGCTTAAGTCATTTGTATGCTGTGATACGTTAAATGCTGCATATGATTCTCTGAGGCCCTCTATGACAAAAATAGTAGGCAAAAAGCGTTTTATATTCTTTTCTTATGTACTGCTTTTTGAAATGCTATCTCGCAATGGTCAGCGAAAGTTATTTGACTGACAAGTGAAGTAATCCCATAGTTTATAGGTGTTGCTTTGTGCTACTGAAGTAGTGATTTTCCATGCGTAGCTCAGATGTGGCACGAGGCCGAAAGTATGGGACACCCAGTGAGGATCGAACTCACTACTCAATCATAATTGTGCTAGCAAGACAAGCTTGCTAACCATTACACCACCTCGAGGTACCCTGGAACGACTCAAGTATGAAAGACCAAAAATAGCGAACAGAAATTAGAGAAAATTATTGGCATTTGATAATTAGCTGATTTGTGGTAGATCTTTAAAATCTTAGTGTGGGTCACTTACAAACTGTTCTAATGGAATTTCTTAACGTAAACATTGTACTGAAATAGGGCCAAGAAATTCCAACCTACATGTAGCTAAGAGGCCACGGTGTCTTGCCTGCCCGGTCAGAGCCGCCATTTGCAATTTAGGTAAAGCGTATGCGTGGTTCTAATGCTTGTAAAACTAATTTGCATGCGTGGTCAAAACCTGAAAAGGTGATCCCGCAGAAACAAGCAGTAAGAAGGATCTACAGAAGTTGACCTGTGCTAGGCGGGATTATCAGCTTTAACAAGACTTCGGTTATGTACACATTTATTAATTTACATGAGAAATATTGTCATCTTTGTTGTTCCTATCTACGTTTCGGACATTTTGCTGTATGGCCTTCATCAGGTAAATGTCGATCCAGTTAACCTACAGAGAATTCCGAACACAACATTTTATTTAATCAACTCGGTTAAACTGTTCTTGTTTCACTGTCCACTGTATCGTATCGTCCCCATTTTTAGTGCTGCTCAGTCATTGCTTGCCGTGTTCCACTGAGTACACGCTGCCCGGTTGAACTCAATGTGTCACCAAATTCACAAACCTACGTTTTAATCCACTAGGCTATTGTGTATTATAATAGCAATACGAAAAAATAAGTAAACGATATATCCCTGGACATGGGAACGAAAAAGAAAAGGGAATGGTCTATTCCCGTAGATTAAATAAAGGATTTAGTTCGGTATTCCCTATAGGTAGCGCCGGATTTAGGACAAATGAAGCCCTGTGCTAGTTATGAGACCCCTTACTTGGGCCCTGAAGGAGGTAGGCCAGGCATGACTACACAGGCATGAAAGGAAGATGCCCTCGTCCCGGCCAAGAGAGCCCTGTGCTTAAACAGACCTAAGCAATATAGTGAATCCGACACTACCTATAGATTACTCGGATCAGCATACACAACGACCGAGACGTTGTGATAAAAATAGTCCTCATCCTAGAAATTCAGCGAGAAAACATTTGTATCAATTTTCTATAGTTATTATCATAAGAGAATTATTATGATAAAGTTAACATTTTACAAGTTTTAGCCGTTTATATCGATACGTCACCTTATCTAAAACAAGGAACAAAAAATCTTAACTGATATTTATGAAAGTTAATTTCCCGTACTTTGAAAATCTTATTTATTGGTATAACATGAAATGAGTAAGCTTATGTGAATAAATCATATTGAAATTTGGAAAGAAAAACAATTTAGTTTTCTTTCTAATAGAGGATGATTTATTAAAGTTGTTGAAAAATACCTCACTTATTTGTTTTTACATTCTTTTCTTACTAAATTAAGGTAACGGGTAAAGCAAGCGGTTTTTATTCTGCTCGATATGAAGAGGACATTTGCCTTTAAAATTCTTTCATTTTCGACCAAAAGTCTGAAATGGATATAAGGCGAGGATTTGATTTACAATTTAACTAATACGAAAATGGACCCTAGTTTTGTACATTTTCCTCATGCAGTTTTCTACTATTTATCTGTGCCCCTCCAACACACACCATAAACAAGGAAACCAACACCACGATTGGAAAAAAGGGGTTAACCTTAACTTGTTCAAAGGACTCCAAACCTTAAACGGAGAATAAAAAAGAAAAATTAATTGCTCACCTAATAGAAAGCTCAAGGTAGAGGATTACTGAATGTTGTATGAGCGTAAGAGGTGGTAAGAAAAGCAGTTTGTGAGGTTAACGGAATAGATCACTCCAACAAATTCTCTTCTGACCTTCGCGAGAATTACTCTAATTAAAACTTGGTAGAAAAAAGGCGGAAAACACTCAGGTTAGTAATAAAAAAAAACCAACTAATATTAATAAAAGCAACGTAGCTTTAAGAGTGGAAAAATAATAAATAGGAATCGAAAGATCAAATAATCAGAACACTGAAAAAAAATTAATAAAAAACACATTACACCTGATTGGCTAATGCAAAATCAACTCTGAACCACATCGAGAGTTTATAAATTTACCTCCCGATTCTAATCTTTCTCCCCTCTCTTTTTAAATTTTCAGTATAAGAATGATCATTTATTTGGAAAAATTTTAATTTTCAGAAAAAAAAAAAATTAGTAGAAGCAAGGAAAGGGATTCTAAAAATGGAGATTGATTAAAAACGTCAGTTTGATTTGGTTTACGGCATATCAACCTCAATGGGTTATTTAATGCCGAAAAAATTTTTATTGCTGGTAATATTTTCTCCTTCAAAAAATCTATTGCTGGTAATATTTTCTCCTTCAAAAAAAAAAAAATTGCTGGTAATATTTTCTCCTTCAAAAAATCTATTGCTGGTAATATTTTCTCCTTCAAAAAATCTATTGCTGGTAATATTTTCTCCTTCAAAAAATCTATTGCTGGTAATATTTTCTCCTTCAAAAAATCTATTGCTGGTAATATTTTCTCCTTCAAAAAATCTATTGCTTGTAATATTTTCTCCTTCATTTTGGGATTACCTATTTGCCCATAGCTGGGGCCCTAACAGGTGCTGCCACACCGGGTCAGGGTGAACCTGGGAAGACCAGCAATTAAGAGGTGCTACCGTGCTCCTTAAAATCTCTTATCGTCTTATCCAGGACGCGGATGTAGTTTATAGTCATACCCAGGACGGTAAAAAGGTCCGTATAATAATGGTACTATCAACCATGACTTTGTATCCAACCTTATTGTTCAATGTAAATATACTGCTAAATTAATGGATGATTTTGTGTCTGCCTTTCCGCAAATAGACAAGTAATTTCAACGTAGGAAATCATAAGAAAAAAATCAAATAATTAGCCGGGTTGCTTGTCGCAGGCAAAAGAAAAAGCAACTATCTTTTTCACCTTCCGTACTTTAAAATTCTGAACGTTATGTAGTAACGAAACGAACCAACTATATTTATAAAAACAGGTACAAAGGCATATACTTAGGATTAAATTTAAATTATAGATCCTTTATAAAACGCCATCTACTCATAAAATTCTGTGTTTTCCGTTAGTCCGTCCGTCACACTCTACAACAGCCAAAACCAAATTTAAAAATATTGTTTACCATGAAGTTTCTATAAAATTAAAGAAATTATTAAACCGCGAACTAGGATTTTGCTAAAGTATTTTTCCAAAAAATCAGCTTATTCAAATTTCATCGATTGGTTTGCGAAACGTAGAGGTTGTAAATCACGACAAAAAATGTTAGTGATAACTTCCATAATACTAAATACTGTGAGGAATATCAAAACGCGTCAAAGTGTTGCAAAAAAAAAAAATTATAGAATTAAAAATGAAGCTTTAGTTGATTTTCAAAATTAGTGGTTGGATGGCGTCAAAATACAAATATATATATATATATATATATATATATATATATATATATATATATATATATATATATATATATTTATTTATTCTCTTTCTACAAAAAACAGACACTGTAGAATAATCGAATCTTCATGAGAAATCTTCCAGAAGCATAACGTTATCCTTGGTTTTAAATAACTGATAAAACCAAAGCATTTGATAGTTTTTAGGACGTTTAAGAGAAAACTGTGACATTTAACTTTTCGAGCGGTTATGAACTCGGTTATTTTAAGTCAAAATTGTTGTATATTTATCGCTATCATTTGAACATAAAATGAAAGTGTAAATGTTATGCTTTTAAAATCATTAGAAGTTAAATTATACAAAATAGAATCTCATCTTCATTTCTTTTCCCATTAAATTTATAAAATGTTTTTGTTGTAAAAAGAATTATATATGTAAGTAAGTGATTTCGGTAATTTACGTAATTGCACAAGTGATTGGATTTGTAAAAGTGCTGAGACATTGATTTCAGATAAATGAAACACAAAGAACTCACCAAAATCGATTTTGTATCTCCTGGAATTTCACCGTTTTTCAATTGCTAATATTTTTCTAAGTTCTGTAAACTTTGAAGTCGGTCTTAAAAAAAATAAGGATTGCCGTCAAATTACATGCCTGATACTGTGGGGACAATTGGAACCCTTTCTTTGTATATTTGTAGGTCTGAACGATATTCTGCAGTCTTCCATACGATAAAAATAAATGGAAACTTCATTTTTCGTGGGAAAATAAAAAATGGCGCCGGGAAAAAATAGACATTAATATATCAACAAGAACATTCCATTTCTGCAGGCTCGAGGTACACGAAGTATCCAGACGATTCCAAATTATTGTGGTAGAATAGATTTATCTTTCTTTTTGTTTAACAGTTTAACCTGGTTATGGAAAACGTGCTAAGTGGATCTATTTTATTTTATTTTAGTTCCCACCATATTTCTTTTTCACCGTTTCCACATAAAGTAAAGATTTTTAGGAATGTTTGGATATCCATCTTTTTTTTTTTTTTGTCTTTTAGTCATTTTTGTGTGTGTATGTGTGAGGTGGGCAGTTAACTTACAATTCACTCCTATTAAATCAGGAGTTCTCAACCAGGGGTTAGTTTCAGGATTTCAGTAGGAGAAGGGAAATCTTTGACTATTTCTTGAGTAAAAAAAACAAAAAGAAAACAATTACAATTTTTTCACTGACGGTAACCTTCATCTGAATAAAATCGATCTAAATACACAGACCTTTTATTGAACTTTTTGTTTATTGAATTTCAATACCGTGGCTATCTGTTGAAGTTTTTGGGTATTGAAGTATGCTTCGGTTTATTTGATAACTAGTTATGAATTTAAACAAATTACAGTACATGTATTCAAGCTTTAAAATCCATCAACATTTCCTATTACTATTAAATTTGTAAAACCCCTCTATAAAAATAATCCATGTAAATATATATCTATTAATATGGAAAAGAATGAAGATTTTTAATAATATATGCATATTATTTGACCTACTTTTTGGGTAGAACAATCTTAGAAAGGGGAGAATGATATTCTGACTTGTGGTAAAAAGGGTACATTAGTCAAAAAAAGTTTGAGAAGCACTTTATTAAATTGTTAAATAGAAGAATTACTAAGAATTTTTGTGAAAGTACTTCATTTCATAAAATTATTACGGATTATTTTAAATAACAATATATGAGTCTATTTTCTGGCTCTTCTACGGGCAACTGTAAATATGGGGGTTAGTTAATGAAAATAAATATTGTGAATAGTTTTTCTATGCGCCGTGTCATTTCAGGGCGTGAGTGATTATGGTTCTCCATAGTTTTCTGTCCCTTGTAGCTCTATTTTCTCTTTTCACTTATCTCTCCTAATCCCTGTTTTGCCAACGTTTTACACAACCTCGTTATATACTGCTTTCCTTTGTTCCTCTTGCCTTCAATATGTCTTGTTAGTATCAAATTTCTCAAGTCTTCTTTCCTCATTACTGTTTTCATGTCTTTTTTCACGATACTTAAAACATATGATCATGATTTTCTGATTCATTTGTTATTGAATTGAAACCAAACAACAATGTCTTTTTTTTGTAGGCGAATATCTTCATACCTGTTTATTCCATATCCCCCTGGAGTAAGTTTGAACTGACGGTTCTTTCTTTTTTTTTTAACCTTCCTAACGAATCATTTATAACTATTAATCTTAGAAAGTGGTTTTATACATCTGATAGTTTAGTTATTTTTGAACGGTTTTGGCGCCATCCATGATCTTCATAAGAAAGTCACACTCTGACGAGGCTATTTAAGAACATGACTCGAGTTTTCAGGTTAATATTTTGGTTTTGTAGCAATTTGTGGTGTTGGTCGAAACAATGTCTAGCACAACCTATTCTATGTTCAATTTCCTTATCTCCCATACTAAATTTGTTAAATACCCAGGTATTGGAAGTATTTGGTATTTACTAATTCCACTTCCTGAATTTTGTGCATATACATTGTGTGGACATAATTACTAGAGGCGGTGAGGAGTGTTTTATGTTGTGGTATCATTATATTTTGAAGTATAGTTAGATTTAAGAATTTGTAGGATATTATATGATTTAACTAGCAGCATGGCCCGGCGTTGCCCGTGCTTGATTAAAAAATCGTACGATTCATACAGCAATTGCTATCACTTGACTTAAAATATTTTTGCCCTTCCTTGCCTTTAAAGGAGTGCCCTTTGCCATGCTGGTGTTGCTATATGCCTTACTTCTTGCCTATCTCACACTGCGAATTGTTTCTAAGCTCTATACTAAACATTAAATCTGTTACGAAAAAAGAACTAAACAAAATGAACACAAAACGATCAGCTTTAAAAAAGAACTCGTAACTGGAAAAACCGAATGAAAAAAGAATGTTAACAACAAATACTTTTTCACACCCAACTTAGTTCTGCGGAATCAGAATCAACGTTGAATTTAAGCAATACTAAATTTGTTAAATACCCAGGTATTGGAAGCATTGGATATTTACTAATTCCACATCCTGAATTTTACGATGGATTCCGGATCATCACTGTTTTCATTCCATTTCCAGATCATATTTTCTGTTCTGGAAAGTTTTATCTCGAGTCGTATTTCTTAGAACACTTGGATGTTGATTCTTCTGTTCAAGACTATTCTTATCCCAACGATGAATACCTCTGTCATCAGAATAGTACCTCAACCCCATATCATCAGCACATTGTTCTCGGGACAGAAAGCAGGGTCGTTGTCTTCTATTGGTAGATTCGTTTGAGATGTGGTATCGGATAGCGGCCCGGATTGCAAAGTCGGAGAGCCGAGTTCGAATTCCAGTCGAATCCATTACATTCACTTACGTGATAATACCTCGGGAAAGGTATGAATCTTCTACTTCACCCCACAGCTATGGGTAAAATAGCAGGACAGACCAGGTTCTATAGCCTTGGATGGTAAATAGTCTACCGCAGAAAGAAATTGCAACCTACTATGGGGTGAATCTGCCTCGTCAGTCATGTATCGAAAAATACTTGTTCGCCTAAGCGTGTATCACGCATGGCACATAACTCATTGATTAAGCTTCTCAATTTTTGATTACTAACTATATTTTTCACTTAATAACAATATTACCTCACCGGATGAAAGTAATGCTGAATTTTAAACAAATCATATATATTATTGCAATTAAAAAAAATATATAAAAATGTTATTTTAAAAATCTTGGTGGAGTAATGGTAGCGGCTTGATTGAGGAATCTAGAGAGCCAGTTTGATTCGAATTCCAGGCGAATCCATTTCATTCAAGAACGTGCTAATACATTTAAAGGTATGAATCCTTCCTTTTCCAAAATGGATAAAATAGCAGAACAGACCGGGTTCTATAGCCTTGGTTGGCGACTGGTTACCGACTGGTTAGTAAATGGCAACCTCACTGCGGAAAAAAAAATATATTTGGTCAGTCAAGGATCGAAAGATATTGATCGCCTAAACTTTGTGTATCACGCATGGCACATAACAACGACTTGACTTCATCTCAAAATAGAGACAAATAAACAGAAAGCATTTAAATTTTCAGTAAGAAATGGCAACCTTTCAATTTGAAATCTGTTAATGTCAGTCATGTATTGAAAGATACATGATCGCCTAAGGATATCACGCAATGAGAATAACTGACTGGCTGACGTGGTATCGAATGCTTAAACGATTAGTGCCTATATCTTCACATCTGTATTTGTAAATTCACAAAACAACTAGTTAATACCACTGAACACACTTTAGCACATGATTGATTTGTTTGTTTAATGGCACATCAACTTGATATGGCTCATTTAATACCGAAATTTAATTTTCTTGTGAGTTTCGATGTAATAAAATATGATATGTTATTCTGTTTTCACAATTGAATACATGGTAGATGACACTCAGCTTTTGTGCTTGTACATATTTGTGTGGACATAATTACTAGAGGCTGTGATGCGTGTTTTATGTTGTTGTATTGTTATATTTTGAAGTATAGATAGATTTAAGAATTTGTAGGATATTATATGACTTAATGTCATGAAACTTCATTTATGTTGGATATTAGTATTTTGAACATATTTGAGTGAAGTCGCTACAATTTGTTAGCATGTGCGTATTGTTGGTAATTTATATGAAAATGTATTGCTGGTATTTTTACTATAAAAATTTTTTTTAATACTTTCATAGTGTTTTGTTTGTTTTTTTTTTGTTTGGAAAGTCACTATTTGTCTATAGCTGGGGCCCTAACAGGTGCTACCACCAGGGATTTGGGAAGACCTAGTAACAACAGCAATAAAGTGTGGTTCTACGCTACTCAAAACCTCAAATCTCCCGATCAGATGCTTTGCTGCCGGATGTAGTCTATCGTCATACCCAGGACTACTTTAATACATCACAAGGTCACTATTGTTGTGTTGATATTAAGGTATCAACTGGTTTTAATGCAGTCTTTGGTATATACGTGGAGCGAAGACAAAAATAAACAGCAAGACGGTCAAACACCAAATGACAAAAATGATTTTCAAGTCGGAGGATTCGTGCATCCTTCCGGTTAATACAATGATCTTTAGAAAATAAATATTTAACATTTTTCAACAAATGGATCGTGTTACCGCCGGCAATAAAGATATGCTTCGTGATCCCCTTGAAGAGTATATAAGCCAAGTCTCTCGACCAGACAAGCAGTAAGGAGAAGGAGCGGCAACATAGTGCAACAGATTCACGACACGGCTTAAATGAAATTCCCTTACTTATTCACTCGTTTTCCTTACCAAGCTACATGACACTTACACTTTCTTCCTCACTTTCTTGCCTTTCTTCCACACGGGCTTCCAGATGTATTTAGTTGTATGTGCAGTTGGAACGCGGCCTCTAGGCTCGCATGCGTTTTTTCTTTCGCTTTTTTTTATTGTTGAACACTCTCACACACGTGTCTATCGCACACGTTTATTTCTCGTACACATATACACAAGTGTCTATCACGTACACACATTCAACACACACACAAAAAAAAAACGCACATTCTCTTATATAGCTAGTTTAAATGTTTTCTTTTTCTTTTTATCGTAATTGTATGTACATATAATTCTTTTTTGTCAATACATGCAATTAGTTGTCGTTTATTTTATATTGTTTCACTCATTTTTTACTTGGACTCACAGTGAGTCCGCCATAATTGTTTTGGGATAAATATTCCAGAAGACATGTTTCTACCGAAACAGATTAGCATCCTGTAAAATAGATACCAAAAAAAAAAAATTACTAAGGAGAGTGCTGGAATGTTAAGTTACATTTTGTGCACGCCTCCATAAAACGGGATATTTATTTAAAAAGAATAAATTGCAATAATAGCACGCTAGATATTTGTAGGAGATATAATTTGTACCAAAGACTGATTTTCAGAAACTAATCAAGCAAGTACAGCAATTTAAATATCTGGCAATGTTTTAATAGAGGACGGCAAGTGTGACACTGAAATCCGAAGCGATCGGATCGCGAAAGATGCCTTCAAAAAGCTAAGCAAAGTATTATGAAAACAGGAGAATTTTGTTAGAAACAAAGAAAAGAGTACTGGACTGTTATGTGATACCAGACTCCCTATATGACAGTGAATGCCGAAAAATCTTCTCACATATGAAAAAGAAAATACTTAAAGCAACAGAAATGTTATACAGAAGGATGCTGAGAGTACTATGGACCGAACATGTGAGAAACGACAAATGGAATGTTTATACATAACACCAGAAAGAGACAGTTGAAATTTCTAGGGTGCATAATGAGGAAAGAAAGCTTGGAAAATTTGATGTTCACAGGATAGATTGAAGGCAAGAGGGACCGTAGGAAACAATGTATAACGTTCTAAATGGATGGAGGAGCAAGGTTTAGGAGAGATAACAAAAAGACAAAATTTATTAAGAGTTAGAAAGGACAGGAAATTGGGGAAAGCCATGATCGCCAACGTCCTGAAAGAATACATAGCAGAATAAAAACGGACGATCCAGAGAAATGCGCGATGAAATTTGTTTTGCTGCGATCTAATGCCAATGGAAAAAACAGATCCACGTTACCTCTATCCCCACTCCACCCAATGTTAACAGATAAATTAAGGTAGGGACAAAGGTGCACTTTGCGGGGCACAAGTTCCAACTAATATTGTTCAACAATACCTTTGGCTTGATTCCATAAAGCTACTTACCAAGAGGGAAAGGAAAAGTGAAAACAATCAACTTTTGCGGCTACCGATTTTCGCTCGGAACAATGAACAGCCATCTAACTGGTTCACAACTAGACAATGAATGAAAGCGGACCAAACGTGATTTCCAATACAACACTATTATTCAAATATTCAGCGGAAGCAACAATCATAAACGGAGAGCTTACAAACCCCCCAAAAAATAAATAAATAAAGCACAACGATGTAGCATTTATAAAGAATGAATTCTACAGAAGGGATGGAATGTGTGGTGCGGGTAATCATTACTTAATCTGTGTTCAAATTTCAGCCTCATCCGTTGCGTCCATATTCGCACTAAGCCCGCACCCCTTGGGAAAGGGATGAATCCATTTCTTTTCCCTCAAATTAAGGGTTAAATAGCAGGATTGAATGGGAACTTTAGTCTCAGAAAAAAAACTACTCTAAAGATTTTCGAGAAAGCAACAGGAAACCACTTTACTATCCTTTCCAAGGAGTAATGTCAGTTCCCAGATAATAAAGAAGAGGAAGCTGTGAAGAGCTATAACCGCCTACACCCTGAAAAACATTAGATTAAACACACACACACACACACACACACACACACACACACACACACACTGGGCCAGTGGATAAAAGCGTTGGTTGAAGTAATCCAAAAAGTCATTTGACGAAAAGAGTTATGAGTTCAGTACTCGACCATAGAAAAGGGAACAAAAACTTAGGGAGGTGAGGTACTAAAAGGAATTAACTGAAACCATGAAACATGGCACGTGGAATGAGAACAATCTACCCTGTGAACCAAATGGTTTAGTTCGAAATTCCAACGTATATCACCTGAGGAAAGCCGGAGCGTACACCGACCGAAACGTCGTGAATATGACAATACAGATGAGGGCAACAGTTCGGATGATGTAAATAGTGTATAAGGACACTAAAAATCAGAAAGCGACACTCAAAATTTCTGGGACACATAATGAGAAAAGCGGCCTAGAAAAAAATTGAAGTCAGAGAGCATACTGAGGGTAAAATGGGGAGAGGGAAATAGCTAGTAACATTTAAAAAGTGTGTGTAAATTGATGCGCCATTGAAATTGTTATAGTCCAGGTTAGGACCAAGGAAGAACAACACGAACACAAGAGTAGAAATAACGAAGGTATATTACACGAAATAATAATACAAGATGTGGAAGGTGTTAGTATGACTGTCAGTCTGGTTTGAAGTGAACTACTATCGGCGCGACTCGATTCGGTATCTAGCCCCCCCCCCACGAGGGTTGCATGTGGCACAAGGCCGAGTTTCACGTGGCTCGGCCAAAAAAAAAATGCCCGTAGAAACAGTAAAAACAGAATCGGGTTGGTCAACCTCCCCGAACGAGACTCTGCCCTTCGGCGGAGCCTCGTCCGGGTTACTCTCTGCTCAGAGGCAGAGAGTTCGACCGCCAAGCCGAGAAGCTCGGCTTGATTCGGTATCTATCCCCCACCCCCACGAGGGTTGCATGTGGCACAAGGCCGAGTTTAACGTGGGTTTCCCGAGCCCGTAGGCTCGACCAAAAAATGCCCGTAGAACCCGTATAAACGGGATCGGTTTGGTCAACCTCCCCGAACGAGACTCTGCCCTTCGGCGGAGCCTCGTCCGGGTTCCTCTCTGCTCAGATGCAGAGAGTTCGACCGTCAAGCCGAGAAGCTCGGCTCGATTCGTCCCTCTCTCTTGAGAGGTGTAGTATACATTGTGTTAGGAAGAGTTCATTCTGTAGTTATAGGTAAGGACCCATGACAGAAAGTGTTAAGTATATTCCAAGCTGCATAAAAATGAAAGTATAAATGGCTGCAAAGGTGAGTGATATCGTTCTCCATGGTGCTATAAGTCGGTGTTCGATCCCTGATAAAATCAAGTTTTCCAATGCTTATTTTCAAGGTATGCATATCCTTCCCAGTTCGAAGACGGGTGCAACACAATTTTTCTTTCACATTTCATATACACAAAAATGGCCTTCTTTTTTTTCTTTTCTCTTTTCCCTTTATCATATCATCTTTCTTCCCTTCTTTTTTTTTCTTTTCTCTTTTCCCTTTATCATATCATCTTTCTTCCCTTCTTTTTTTTTCTTTTCTCTTTTCCCTTTATCATATCATCTTTCTTCCCTTCTTTTTTTTCTTTTCTCTTTCTACCTCTTTTTTATCGGATTATCTTTCTTACCTTCTTTTCGTTTTCTCTTTTTCCTTTATCTTTCTATCTTATATCATTGCATCTTTCTTTCCTTCTTTTCTTTTTCGTTTCTGTTCCTTTCGTTTATCTTCTTATCCGTCTTCCTTTTTTTTCTTTATCTTTCCCCCTCTTTCTTTATCATGCCATCTTTCTTTTTTTTTTTTACTTCTCTTTCTTCTTCCTTTATATTCATTCCCCTTTCATTTACTCCCTTCCCCCCCACTTTTTACTCTTCTCTGTTGTTTTTACTTTTTTGGATCGCAAATATCTAAAATATTATGTTTGCACCCGAGGAACATTTGCTTTTAATTGATCTCTGTTTACTTTTGATGGATAGCGAATGCCTAGAACATTATCCCTTTGGTAAGACAAGACAGATAACCTATCAGTACCAAATAACTGTTTAGTGTGCTTACTGGTAAATGTTTATTCTAGTCCAGTGTGAACATCTTTGTATGGAAACAGGAAGTAATTGTTCAGAACCAAAATGACAGTCTCCATGTCTACAGGAAAAATACGTTTTGAATGGTAAATTTTATTTTATAGGAAGACGTGTGTTTTTAAGAAAATAATGAACATGTGGTTGATGCAAATTCATTGTGAAATATAAATCGGAATAGAACATGAGGTGAATACTAGAGCAGGGATCGAGAATACGATTATCTCCCTTTAGAAAGGATGAATTTACTGATGTCTTAAGGGGCCCTAAAACAGCCCCCATGACAGCCCGTTAGCGAGTATAAGTAGTTTCTGTTCAGCGAAACAGGAAATTCCATGTGTCCTAAATAAGAATATAAAAGATATCCATAGATATGTATTGTGTCCTTGATGGAGACGTTACAAGTAAAACTTTCTTTTTATTCTTCCTTTCACATACCACTTGCTTTTTCATATGTATTTTAATTTCTCAAATTGTGACGCATATATCTATTTATGTATTACATCTTATTATGATTTATATTTGTGTACTTCAGTATTGTCTATAAAATGTTTTCATGTGTAACTCTTTTTTGTAATTCATTTATTTGGGTTATTCTGTTCCTCCCTGCCGTCGTGTTGTTTATATTTAACGGATTACTAATGCCTATAGCGGACCTTGAAGAAAGTCAAGATATTGTTTCTTTCTTTGCAATGACCTCATTAGCATTGTCGGGTTACCTCCTCCTAATTTTCGAAACCGCTACTAGGGGACGCTTTCCGGACTATAAATACTCGGCGAAGTCTTTTCTCGTTTTCTTTTTCTCACTTTTTTCCTTTTTGGGAAACGCATTAACAATACCCACAGAGAGACATGCACACGTATGCACGCACCCTTCACTTCATTTTTTTCTAGGACTTTCTCCAACACCAAACTGCACATATTAAAACAATTCACTAGCTTAAATGTTTTCTTCATTCATGTTCCTTGTTTAGTAACATGCAACGATATTCTATTGTTTATGTTTAATTAATTATTGTTAATGCATTATCATTTGTTTGTATATATATATTGGTCCTTTTTGTTTCTCTATATTTTTACGTGAACTCATATCCCGAATCTGCTATGACAGTGGTGGGCATTTCAGGAGACACACGTGTTTATCTCTCAACGCGAACACTGGTCCGCAACAAGTATCATTAAATTAAAAAGAAAAAAAAAAATAATTGTTTCATACTGTTTGGCAAAATTTTCAACTGATATCACCCATTTTGTGGTAAAGATATTTGAGACTTTTTCTTAAAATAGACAGTACTGAAAATAATTGCTGAATTAAACTAACTACAATTGCGAATCTAGTCAATATTCTATTTGTTTCGTAACTGCTGATATCAGCATATTTTTGCTGATACCATAGCGTCTAAGGATTTAAAGACTTAAATCTTTGGCAATTTCAACGATGGCAAGATTAACAATCAAACAACATGTTAAAATTACCGAAGCCTATTACGAAAATGGACGTTCAAACAGAAATGCAATTCGCGCACGTCGCGATTTTTTGGTCAACATAATCGACCAACCGACAGTGCAATTGGAAAAATTCTGCGTAAATTCAAACAAACTTGGTCGTTGACAGATGTGAAAACACCACTGCGTGCTTGTTTACGCCGTTCAGCTGAAAACATTGCTGCAGTGCACGAAAATGTGGTCAAAAATCCAGACACCTCTATTCGTCATCGAGCGCAGGAATTGAATCTCTCCACAACAATGTTACATCGAATTTTGACAATTTGTAAAGAACAATAAAATATGTAACTAGCTATATAAGAGGGTGAATGAATGAGACACCTGTTTTTTTTTTTTTTTTTTTTTTTTTTAAGTTGGAAGTAGCGGTTCTCGGGAAAACGCTGTAAGAGTAGAACTTCTGGAAGATTGATTGATTGATTCATTCATTCATTCATTCATTTTCTACGGTTTATCAAACCTTGGTAGGTGATTTGAAGCTAGAAAATATTTTTGACTGTAAGAATTTTTTTGTTGAGATAATAATGATTTAGTGACAGAAGTCTTACCAATTAACCTATAGCTTTGAGGAGAAGAGGTAGATTAGTACATTTCCCAATGGTATTTGTACGAAAGCGAATATAACGAACCCAACAGGAATTGGAACTTGGCTCACCATTTAACAATTCCGAGGTACTGACCGGGCTGGACGTGAAGGAAAAAACTTACTGGTTACATTCAATGCTTCAGAAACCAAACTAGTTACATTCCATCATCACTGATCGGACCCCGAGCTACCACCAGTCACGATGAATGGTTGTTCCCCCCAGGGAGGCTCCGTGCGTTGAGTGACTAGTAGGCCTTAAACTCGCTCCAGATCTCAAGTTGAACTCATACACACGCTGAAGATGCAGGAAATATGGTTGCTCCTGTAAGTACCTGACTCCTTGTGATATCCTCTACCTTTAAAAAAGCCAGATCAGGCCTAAAATGGAGTATTGCTGTCATGTTTGGACAGGAGCTGCCCAGTCATTACTCACCAGTCTCGAGAGAGTTCAAAAGCGTCTTCGAGGCCTTTTGGGTGACAAATTATTTCCCCCTTCTTCTTCCCTCTCCCTCTCTCTCTCACACACACACACACACACACACACACACTCTCTCTCTCTCTCTCTCACACACACACACACACACACACACACACACACACACACACACACACAGAGACGGGATGTGACAAGCCTCTCGCTGCTCTATCGTTACTTTCATGGAAAGTGCTCGGACGAACTGCATTCTTTGATTCGGCCAGTTCTAACTTTCATAGCAAGGACCCGCCATGCCACTCACATTGTAGAAAACCGCCCAAGTTCCCTCCGTATTAAGTTAGCGGGAATTAAATTCCACTCAAACAGTTTCTTGCCACGAACCACAGAACTGTGGAACCGACTCCCAAGAGGATGTTTCCCCGATTACTGCAATCGTTACCTCTTCAAATATAGGGTTATCTTCCACGCCTATTCGTATAAACTGCCTCTTACTCTTGTAGCGCATAGCTACTCCCCTCATTTCATGACGGTCGAAATATATTTCGTGAACTTTCCCTTCCTCCATAGCGTCACTGACCTTTTCCTATGCGACGTTACGAGTTTATTTAGATTTAATGATCAACTTCATTTTTTTTCTTAGATGTTTGATTATTGAGGCACGATCTAAATACGCCTTTTGAATAATACATAACATTGTTAGTAAATTCTAGCAACTCAATATTTAATTATTAGCTATAAAGAAATTATGAAACTTCGCATCTATTACAACAAACCTCTTACGATAAAATCTGTGACCTTTTGCCGCCCTGGGGAGAAGAACGAACAAGAAAAAAAACTGGGAGGATGATCAATACTGTGACCAGCATACTTTAACATGAGGTCTGTATTAAGTTACAGCCCACTTTTTTTTTTGTCTGCCAACTGGGTACTAGTTTGAAACTTTTGTACCAAAACGAATGTCATATCCTGAAACTAAAGTTTTTTGGAACATTTTGACCATGTCTATATTTCTGAGATGAGGTATTGTGTACACTATTTACATTATTCGTATTATTATCCTCATCTTTGTTGCCATATCTATTACAATGTTTCGGCTGTTGTACGCTCCGGCCTTCTTCAGGTGGTTGGAATGTCGAACTGAACCATTTATTTCGATCACTGGGGTAGACTGTTCTAGTTCCACGTGCCATGTCTAATGGATGTCAGTTATCAGTTATCTCCTGTTAATTCCACTCTCCAAGTTCTCCACCACCTTAACCAGGTATTGAACTCACACTCTTTGGGTCCTGTCACTGGATCTAACCAATGCCTTTATCCACTATGCCATGTAAATAGTGTATGAATAGCCAGTGGGCACACAGCCCTCTACTTACGTCATGCGTATTCCACTCGTTCCGGCGTTCCTATTTCAAAACCTATCGAATGCCATATTTCGTAGGAAGCTGCTGCCAGCTATTTGTTTTGATGACAACCATCTTCTGCCATAAGATTGGTTAATTCTTGCAGCCAGCTATTCGTTCTGACATGTACCGTAACACTGGTTAATTTCTACGGACTGTTTTCTGTCCTGACGTCACCCCAGTCCATTTCAACGGTTTTCCGCCAATTTTATTTCAAAGGAGACTTAGGTAATGTCTGATTATTTAACAACCAGCAACCACGCGACATTCAACAATCTACATCAACAGTTTTCCCTTTCGAACACTGTTTTATTTCCAGTCAAACCCTGTTTTGCGAGAGGCCTCTGACTTTAATTCAAACACCGACTCTTCTCGTCGAATTAAGTGCATATCACCTAACTCATCAAAATCGGCCAGTATCCTTCATTTTTACATCAATATTTGGCTTATATTTCTGTGTAAGCCATACAGATTTGGTGTGTTATATCATCAATTTTGTACTCTTCCGTACGTGAATTTTATCTACTGCCAATTTAATACAGGTACTCTTTTGTCAACATTCAGTTCTAAATTTGTACTCTTCCATACATGAAATTTTATGACTGTCAACTTAACACATGTACATTTTTACTACGTTTGGTTACGTTTGGTTTGTTTTACGGCATATCAACCTCAATGGGTTATTTAATGCCGACAAGATTTTTGTTGCTGGTAATATTTTTTCTCAAAAATGTATTGTTGGTAATATTTTTCCAAAAATGTAATGCTGGTAATATTTTTTTCCTTTTTAAAATGTATTGTCTGTAATTTTTTTTTCCAAAAATGTACTGCTGGTAATATATATATATTTTAATGTATTGCTGCCATAATTTTTTCTTCAAAAATTCATTGCTCGTCATAATTTTTACAAAAAGTACTACTGGTATTAAAAACTATTTTTACACTTTCATAGTGTTTTGACCTCAGTTTGGGCGGGGTCAACTATTTGCCCATAGCTGAGACCCTAACAGGTGCTACCACCCCGAGTCAGGGTGGACCTGGGAACATCAGCAATTAAGAGGTGGTTCCACGCTTCTTAAAACCTCCTGATCAGAGACCTTGCTGTTGGATGTAGTTTATCGTCTTACCCAGAACGCCGTTCGGTTCCGAACATGAACTTTGCTTTACATTTCACTCTTTGATTGATTCTAAGAATCTTTGTTTCGTTCATATAAGTGTATAAATTTTATTGTAAAATTTATTTCAAGAACCTTATTTCACGTTATTATTTGTTACGTGAATTTTGTGTTAACCTTTTTCCGTATGGGGCCTTTGTTCATTTTTATTTTTATTTTTTTGAGTTGCCATCTTTTGATTCCGTTTGATTCAATCAGAACATTAACATCATCCTGCATTGAATTTAATTCATGTGATTGAATTGTATTTTATTGTAAATAAACTAATTTTAAAATAATAATGTAAACTTCTCGTTATTATTGTCCTTGTTTATTGACCTGTTAGATCTACGTTTTATTTTTACTTTAAAATGTTTGCGGGCCTCATTGAATTAATTTAATCAAGGTGCACATCTCTCCACCACTTCGGGGGTCCGCAACACTCTATAGTCTCTGGGCCTTATACAAGGTGAACCACACTGTTAAAAACAAAATTAATTATCCATTCCTTCTGAGGAAGACTGAAGATCACCAGTCGAAACATCATGTGAGATAAACGCAGTAAATATTAATGTAACGCTGGAAGTGTGCTTATTTTTGTTTGAGATATTTACAGTCTTACTATTGTTATAATATAAACTACTGATAGGAGCTAGTCAACACGATTAACATTTTCCTGTGTTTGTCAACCTAAAAATTAGTGTCGATCGTAAGTTTTTTTTTTCCTTTGTTAAAACACTTCAGGAGAAAAAAAAAACGAATGAAACTAATAAGAGTTAAGCAAAAAATGGTAAAAATGGGTTCCAAACAATGAATGACTCTCAAAGCGTTCCAGTGCAGCCAAACCAACCCAACGTACCCAACTGCCCTATAAATGGATTTCTTTGTGTTTGGGAGTTTTGACACAGCAACTGAGTTTCCATTCCTCGAGATTTCTTATCTATCTTTGATCTGTCTTCCTGAACAACCGCACTGATATCAAAGTTCAGTAAACACCAGCCTCTTAATATTCTATTCATCATTGTCTACTTTTACAATTACTCCCACTATGAAAATGATGAGGAAGTCGTCTTCCATTTCACCGGAACTCTCACAGTTTTGCCTTTGTCTCCAGAAAACATGAGTGGGTTATCAACAATTCTTTGAGGAAATATACATAGATACATTCATACATACATACAAAAGGTTCTGAAAAGCTCGAGACTTGACCCATTTCATAAAATTTAACCAAATAATGGAAGCTTGGTTGGGCCGAGAACTTTTCAGCACTAAATCTCTCTCTCTCTCTATATATATATATATATATATTATTTTTTTAGTGCGTATAAAAGTTTGAGATGATATTCGTTTTTTTTATCTTAAACAGTGAAATTAATACCAACTGGCCTAGATCAGGAAACCCCATTAAAAATTTATCAAGATGGGCCCCCGTGGCCAAATTGTTGATGGCACGCTTCAGCTATAAGAGTGGCTTCCTTAATTGTAAAAGCAGATATAGGTTCAATTCCTGCCTGGGTGGGGACATTTTTCTTTAAATTTAAATCCATATATATATATATGTGTGTGTGTGTGTGTGTGTGTGATTGAATAAATTCCAGGCATTATGCCTGCTAATTTTTAATAAAATCCGTCCATACTAACGAATCACCTTCCGTGTATTGATGTTAAAGGATGAGAGAAATGTGCTAATAGCTGTTAAAATTTCTTTTATTTACCTGCACACCTGAAGATGATCTTGGAAGAAGATTGAAAATACTTGGGAAATGAAAATAAAGGCAATTACTACAAATTTTGAAAAAAAGCATAGGTAGTAATCATAATTTTTTAAAAAAGATATAAAATTTAAAAAATGCTTTTTGTCTCCATCGACGTACATTTGTTTTCCCATTGATGATAAAGATGGCATGTGGGTAATTGAAAACTCATCTTCATTAGAGATCGTTGCTCCAATAAAACTTCTTTCTGGTTCATATACTGAAGTAGTTTTCAACTGGGACATACATTCTTGTACTCTGACTTTAGCAGCTGAGGATCCATGATTATTCTTATTATGGCTTGCCCAGACTGAGTCATTTACTGAATGAATTCTTGCTTTGCAATATCGTTCTACACATCGCCAGTATGTGTTTGTTTCATCGGCGTTTTTCATATGATAGTGGCAGCTGTAATTTCAAATCGTCCACAAATATTTTTCCACCAGTGTTTGATTTTCTGAACTTAGCCAGGGTTTCCAAATAAAAATATAATCTATAAAATCCAGAATCAATTAGATGTCTGTGGTACGCACTGCTGGAGTGAACTCAAGCTGCTAGCTTAATTTTCTTTTGATTATTTTTTTTTTCTTTTTTAAATCCTTTCTGTTTCTGTCTATATTTCTGAGATGAGGTATTATGTAAACTATTTACTCTCTCTTCTTGAAGAAGGGAATTAACAGGAGATAACTGATAACAGACATCCATTAGACATGGCACGGGGAACTGGAACAGTCTACTCCAGCGAGCAAAATAAAGGGTTCATTTCGACATTCCAACCATCTGAAGAAGGCCGGAGCGTACAACGGTCGAAACGTTATAATAAATAAGGCAACAAAGATGAGGACAATAGTCTGAATAATGTAAATAGTGTACCTTTCTGCTTGTTTAGAGTAATTAAAGGTATTGATGTGCAAATTTCTAGGACTCTTTAAAAAATGGTATCTTGAAAAAATTATCAGAGATACGCAATTACCCAGGATGCATTTGTCTAGGGACGCAAATGTCCAGAGACGCAATTGTCTGGTACGCAAATGCCCAATACACACCTGTCCGTACACACTTAAATTCATGCTATCGATACACCAAGGAGGGGGGCTCATCAGAACAGTTGCCATGAAAATATTTGTAGAAGTCACGTCATATCAGTGAGAAAGTGACTGAATTCGAGATGCCAGGTCTGAATCGATTACAGACCCTTCTTGGAATTTTGATATGTATCTGGAAATATACAGCAGGAGTACCAGACAGGGATATGGCAGTAGCCTTCAATGGATAGACAAATGATAGATTTATAAATGTGTAAGATGGATTCTGACGAGGAACACATTCTGCGCGATACAGTGAACCAACTTTTCTAGCAGTTGCTTCGCTTTACGCCAGTGGAAAACGTGCGTAGAGTGTTGATCGCTGGAGTTTGTCATCAGCCATATTGATGGCAACCAGAAAAGGTTCTCTGCGGTGATAAAATGAAAGTAACTTTGTTTTGGAGACGAAAGCGCTCGGAACCAACAAAATTTGGACAATTTTTACATTCATTAACGCCAGAAAAGAAAACACTTTTAGGTCTACAAGAAAAACATAAATAACTAAAGGGATATGCATTAAAGAGGGATTGCTGCCCAAATAACTATATATATATATATATATATATATATATATATATATATATATATATATATAAACGATATATAATTTTATATATCAAACAAACAGTATTTAGTATAACAAATCGGAAAAAAAGGTTTTGTGACGCCTTTCATTCGTTAGGATTTCATTGGAATGTGCATTGTTGATGTTGCCACGTCTACACATGCGCATAAAACGAGAAATGCTGGTAGTTTCAAAATTTTTCAAAGAATATTATGGAAAGATTATTCTTTTGAAAGAATATTTTTTTCAACCTAGCCAAATTCATCATTTTCTTTTTCTCTCCATCACCTTTGTCTCTGACTATCCCACATTGTGACAACAGAAAATCTACCAAGAATAGTAATGTATTGTAAGAGCCTGGACGCAAATTTACTTTGGCTGAATTAGCATTCAAGTCATTTTCCAGACATTTTCGTTTTAGTGGATTTCCTCTTTTAATCAAAGTAGCATCCCCCGTCAAGATTGTGGTCAGTTTCGTTACGGTGAACAACCAATGCGTTTTGTATGTTATTACTTAAAATGTTCTTTTTGCTTTCATATAGTTTTCATATATTGCTTAAACTTCTTGAAATTTCTTGAATATATCCCTTCTGGCAATTCCTGCACTTCATAGAGTGAATTACTCGTTCAGTTTTTGCTTTGTAGTTTTGTTTTTTATTGATTAAGTTTTTGATTGTTTTAGATGTAATTGTGAAAAATTTTATGTTGAGTTTAGATAAATTCTTTTCGGTTGTAGTTGTGATAGAATTAGTGGGTAGAATAATATTTTTTTTTTGATTCGTTGGGTTTGTCAGGAGGGATAGTTCTTCTATTTCTATATTTTTATGGGCTTTTTGTTTCGTATTGAATATGAAAATATATATATATATATATATATATATATATATATACAGACATATCTCTCATCTACGGACCCCTCCGTCAAGGGACTTCGGATGCAACGGACAAAATCTGTAAGCAAAATAAATAAAAAAAAAAGTTATGCAGGAAGAAAACTTCCAAAATGTTTGTGATGTATTTCAAAATTTACGGGCTTGGTGGAACAAGTCGTATTAGTTGTCAAAATGACCACTTGGTCGCGGTGGCTGTCATTTAAATTATAAACAAAAACAGGTGTACAGTATATAAAGTACGATACATTAGCGAGTGCGAGAAAGTAGCCGTGAGAAGTCGATTATTTTCTTATTTTTACTAATATAACTATTACGTATATATTTATTTATGCCAAATATACATGATTATGGTATTTACATTATGATCATAGTTACTGTTGGTTACTGTTGTGGTTTTATAACTAAAGAATAATCCCTTCTCACCTATGGACAATCGGCTTTACCGGTTCACCCATCCCGCTATTAGTATGTTGACAAGTGGTTTGTCTGTATTATATATATATATATATATATATATATATATATATATATATATATATACTTTATTTGTCCATTGGTTTACTGTTGTTTTATTAATCAACTTATCTACTATATATATATATATATATATATATATATATATATATATAATATCCAAATGTAAAAGAACGAAGAATAAAATTCAAACGTTCATAATATCAATTTAAAACAGGGCTTTATACAAGAGTAGACCAATACACACACACACACACATATATATATATATATATATATATATATACAAATAAAAGGAAAAGATCAGACCGATGAAGAATGTACTATTCTTTAGCATTTAATTTTCAGTTGCGAAACATGAATGCTTTTGTGTAGCGATGTAAAATATTTTTCTCATATATATATATATATATATATATATATATATATATAATACACACACACACATATATTATACACACATATATATCAAGTTCACGAGTACTGTAACCCGTTAGGCTCGTAGGGACACGACACTTACTGCAACCAACCATGCTGGTTTGAATTCAGTTTTTTCTTCTCTTAAACAGGTTGCCAATCAAAGCTATACGGCCCAGTCTGTCCTACCCGTATATGATGGGGAGATGAGATGGATTGACACCTTTCCTAAAGATATTTGCGCGTAAGTGAATATAAGTAACCCAACTGGTATACTATCTCCGTCCTCCAGTTTCTCATTCCAAGCCGCTAATACACAACTGAGCACCCACCTTATAAATGAGGTAATACCCAAATGTTCCGTCAATTCGAAGAGATTAACCTATGTATCTATTAAATGTCCGTTGCTTCCTGTGTTTCCTTGGATAATTCACACATATCTCGGAGATTTCAAAACTCAGAGTAGAGACGAGACTAGTAAACATTTAATTCTATTTATTACTATACAATATGGGGGAATGTTGAAATATTATCCATTCACCTACTTCTAAAATCTAACTAAATGACCAAATATAAAATGTTTGATACGATGAAGCTACTTAGAACTTTTCAACAACCTTTTCGTATATCCGTGTGTCTATGTGAGTACATGCACGCGAGCACTGAGTGGGTGTATTTACTATACCATTTGTTTGGCATCTTCTTCTTCCGCATACCGTTTTATTTACTTTTGTTTTGCTTTGTTTTAAGCATTTCGCAAAGTAATAAAAACAGCATTGTTTGCTAGTTTCATATCGGTTACTATTTTCCATTCGGGAAGAATTGCGTCTCCCGATGAGGTAATTTGAAGCAGTTACACGGGTGCAAGGCAAAAGACGTTTTAAAGAATCTGGTAATGGCTGGTTGTTTTTGTTTAGCGGCATATCAACCTCCATGGGTGATTTAATGCCGAAATCTCAATGTTTTGTACAAATTTTTCATTTATCTTTTGGAGATAAAAATAGTTTACTGATACAAATCTTACTCATTAAGCCATAGCTGGGAGGAGAAGAGGTGAAATCATATCTTTCCCAATGGGTATTTGCGCCGTAACTGAATATAACGAACCCAACTGGAATTAGAACTCAGTTTTCTGATTAACAATTCCGAACCATTAAACACCGTCCACATATGTAATCTTACAGTACTTGATATTCCTAAGCAGCCACCCATCTTGGTACTGACTATTCTCGACGTTGCTTAACTTTGGTGATCATATGGGAACCGTTGTTTCAACATATGACCGTAAGATTAAAATGATATTTAAATAAAAATGGTATATTCCAGGAAATACTATAGAAAACTTGATGATAATGATCATAATAGTAACATTGCTAATTATAATTTTGATCATTTTTTGGACGTTGCTTAACTTTGGTCATCATACGGGAACCGTTGTTTCAACATGATATGACCGTAAGATTAAAATGATATTTAAATAAAAATGGTATATTCCAGGAAATACTATAGAAAACTTGATGATAATGATCATAATAATAACATTGCTAATTATAATTTTGATCATTTTTTGGACGTTGCTTAACTTTGGTCATCATACGGGAACCGTTGTTTCAACATGATATGACCGTAAGATTAAAATGATATTTAAATAAAAATGGTATATTCCAGGAAATACTATAGGAAAATTGATGATAATGATCATAATAGTAACATTGCTAATTATAATTTTGATCATTTTTTGGACGTTGCTTAACTTTGGTCATCATATGGGAACCGTTGTTACAACGTGATATGGCTGTAAGCCAATCTAGTAACGGGCGTGTGTACCTTTTGAACCATCATAACCATTTCCACCTAACTTCTAGAACCAATGCCACCTTGTGTTGTTCTGTCCCATCACTCCAGCCTATACTGTGAATCCATTCTGGTGTAGGTCACTAAAAGAAAACCGTCCAACAGCGTATTTCTTACTATGGGAAAAGATTGGGGTGATATTTACAACAGAAGTTATTGAAGATTGGGATGGATGTACATAAGAATTATATGGGGGTAATGCATTGCCGCTCCTTTAACCCCACCCATGCATTTGCTAGTGCCTCTATATTTTTGTACTTCTTGACATTGATATGTACTCTCTTACCTTTTCTCTACCGCGCTAAAGCGGTTCTTTTCTGTCTTGTTTCTATCTTAAAGCGACTGTGTTCCCTTCTGAGAGTGAATGTCCTCAGATAATCTGCTTATCTTCCTTTTGTAAATTCAGATCTAGTCCTTCCATGGAGTGTGGTCTTTACGCACACACAGAGATTTCAACACGACTTTTATCAGTCAATGCTAAAAAAAAAAAAAAAAAAATAGCGTTCATATTTAAAATTGGCGTTAACTACACAGTTAAATGCGGAGAATACGAACAATTCATAATAATAAGAATATAATGTAACCGGATGATCACAGCTGGTGCATGGGTCTCGTGATAACCCCACCCACCCCTAAATCTATGATACGGTGTTCCCACTCTACTACATCTCAATTTTCATGAGGTAGTATTTATATAAAATACAAAATTTATTGTAACCTAATTATGCAAATAATGGATCATAGACAATATAGGTGAACAATTAAACTAGAAAAATTCAAAATAAATACAATCTATTTAAATAAAAATTAGAAACATGTTATAATAGATCCTTCCATCTTAAATAAATCATCAATGTTTTGCGGCAGTTTTTATCATCAATTTGAGATTTTTCTTCAGTATCTATATTTCTGAGATGACGTATTATGTACACTATTTACATTATTCGAACTATTGTCCTCATCTTTGTCGCCATATTTATTACAACGTTTCGGCCTTTCAGTACCTGTCTAAATTTCTGAGATGAGTGACGTACACTTCATTAAATTATTCGGACCAGTGTCATCTTTGTCGCCATATTTATTAAACATTTCGGTCGTTGTGCTGTCCGGCCTCTTCAACCACCTGAAGAAGGCCGGAGCGTACAACGCCCGAAACGTTGTAATAAATAGGTCGTCAAAGATGAGGACAATAGTCCGAATAATGTAAATAGTGAGATTTTTCTTGTGAAAAAAATTAATAATTTATCACATTCAATATTAGGGAATAAAATTTTTAGTATTTTTTTCTAGACTTAGCCTGGCCAAAACAAATTCACGTATTTGAACGAAGAAAATAAAGACATCAGAATGATGTCAAAATCCGCGAAAATTTTTCATCCTTTAACAGCCAGTTGTGTTTAGTTTAATTTATAACGTATATAAATATAGATAGAATAAAAGCAAATGTCGATAAAATAGCGACAGTAACAAAGCACTGTCCGGGGCTCCCAATCAGGCTTGTCCCGCCTCTGGTCGGGGGTTTTCGGAGGTAGTACGCACCGGCTCTGCGGACGATCTCTGAACAGAAGGGGGGAAAATAAATTTTTTAAGGTACTTTTATGCTATAAAACCAAATTACAGAATCACAGACAAAGAATTGTACAAAATAAGAGAAACGACATCAATACAGGACTACTAAGAGAAGCAACAACTAAAATAGACAGCACATGGAACTCGAAGATCAATATGTTAAGGTTCTACATTACTTGAAATAAAATATTAGGAAAGAAGCCACCATTAATACTAGAAAGAAGATAACAGCTATTGGACTTGAAAAATTTATTTTTCTAAAAAATTTTTTAAGAGAGAGATTTTATAAATTTCAACCGACAACGGCACTGGCTGCTCAGTCAATGAATGCCGAATCTGTCTTTATAGGGAAAACAGCTAATAATTCAATGACTTCCTAATACTGGGCACTTTACAAAATCTGATGGATTTAAACATCCTCCAGTAATTTACTAGTTGACGGTTTTTTTGGTATAAATCTTTGTTATTATTACTAATATCAACTTATCTCAATTTATTCATCTCCCTTTCTTTCTTTCTTTCTTTCTTTCTTTCTTTCTTTCTTTCTTTCTTTCTTTCTATCTATTTTTATCTGTCTCAGTCTATTCATATCTATCTATCTATCTATATCAGTCTATTCATATTTATCTATCTCTTTATCTATATCAGTCTATTCATATCTATCTATCTATCTATCTATATCAGTCTATTCATATCTATCTATCTATCTATCTATATCAGTCTATTCATATCTATCTATCTATCTATCTATCTAAATCTATTCATTATGTGTCTATCTATCTCAGTCTATTCATATCTATCTTTCTATGTATCGCAATCTATTTGTCCTGGTCTATGCATATCTATCTATCTATCAATCTGTCTATATCAGTCTATTCATATCTATCTATCTAAATCTATACATATCTATCTAAATCTATTCATATCAGTCTATTTATATCTATGTATATACCTCAATCTATTGATAACTATCTCCGTCTATGTGTGTCTATCGCAACCTATCCATATATATCTCAGTCTATTCGTACCTATGTATATATCGCAGTCTATCCATATCTATCTATCTATCTATCTATCTATCACAGTCTATCCATATCTATCTATGATTTTTTACTTATTGACGTATCGCTGCTTTTTATTGATATATTTATTTATTTTGGCTCCTATATCTCACCATTTAGTTTCCATCCATTCTTCTGTTATGAGTCAATATTCTTGCTTTTTGAGCTTTATTGTATCCTCGTAGAATTTCAGACATTTGTCCAATAGAAGAAATTTTCCAATCACACAACAAATTCAAAACTGTTGTCAAATACTTTATACATTGTTGGCATCTACACGTCTGTTGTTTCATTTATTTTTATAAATATTGAAAAATAATTTGTTTTCAAAAACAACAAAACAAAAAAAACGAGGATGCTGATTATATTAAATTACCCAAAGTAGCAAAATTCGCCACTACAATACTAATTCCCAAAACCCACAAAAGTGTTTTCTTCTTCATTAGAAAAAAAAAGTGAATCAAAATGAATTTTCATTGTAGCCAATCAGAAATCAGTGCCAAAAAAAAAGACTTATTTTTCAACTAATTAGTATTCGCTGCACCTCGATGACCTAAAGATTCGTACAGTCCATATAAAAGCAGAATCCAAACTCAAAAGAAACTTCAGTCGGCCCCCACAAATGCTGCACAAAAGATAGTTGGGTCTTTTCATCTACAAGTGGTTACATCTGGGCTCGATAACATTGACACTAAGTGTAGGTTGTTTAGCGTTCTAACCTATTGAATGAACTTGGACTAAAATTTACCCTTATGCCTTTTGTTATAAATGCTTCATTTAATTTTATCTTTATATGTAACCTTTATACATTGTGCAGTAGGAACATCCTCCCACATAATGGTAAGACAATAAATAAATGAAAACAACATCCTCACAGATGTCTTACCATTATGTGAGAGCTATATGAGGGACGTATTTCTACCGCACCCTGTACAATGACTATATTTAACAACAGTTTCTGATCGTATCTGTCGACGTAATTTTCTGCATTGAGGCAATCTAGGATTTATTATTGGCGACCACAGTCTTAACAATGGAAGATATGTCAATAACACAGAAAAATACAGGAACTCCTACAGAGAAAAAGGAAAATGAGAAGAAAGAACGAAACAATAATTGTAAGAAGGCAACAAAAAGAAGAGTACAAGATGCGAACTACAAACAAAATCAAGTACAAAAATTTAAATATCTAGGAAGTGTTTTACAGGAAAATGCGGCATCAAATGCAAAAGCGCTTTGGAATAATGAAAAACACCTTCTAAAGCTAAGCAAAGTATTAAGATACAGGAAAATTTCTTATAGAAACAAAGAAATGAAGACTAAACTTAAAGAATATATGGCCAGAGCCGGCACGTCTTACCACCGAAACTCCCGATTGGAGGGGGGGGCACGTTTCTTGGAGCCTCGTTGTGGTTTACTTCATTTTTTTTTTCAGCACTGTTTTATTGCCATCCGCCATTTTTAAATTTATTTTTAAACTGACGTAACATTGTCTGTCATCAACTAATAATATACATCGTGTATCTGCATGGCAGGTGCGGTGCATACTACGCAGGAATCCCCGATGAGGTTGGAGTCCCAAAAGGGCTAGTTTCAGCAAACTTTTTTCTTTTCTTTTTTTTTTTTGCTTTTGCCACTTTTGACTTTTTTCTTCCAAAGTTATATTGTCAATCATCAACTATAATAATAAACAGGGCCAGGCTTACTACCCTGAACCTCTCAACCGCGTGGGGCCCCATGCCTACTAGGGTGGGGTAAAAGTGCTAATTTCAGTAGAGCTTATTTTTTTAAATTGTAACTTTCTTTCTGAACAGTTCTTTTGAATCAATTAAGAGGATAATATATCTCGGTAAAATCATTTTTTTATTCCTAGATCATCCACTAAGGAGGAGCTCTGTTTTTTTTTTTTTTTTTTAATAGTAACACTAACCAGAAGTTTACGGCTAGTAATTAAAATGAAATTTATAGTCCATATTTTTTTACATTTCCAGAAAGATAAAACCGAAAAAAATGGTCGCTTAAAAAATAAAAATGTTTAAAGATTTCAGCACATGAAAAATTTTCCCGAAAAATAAAATACTGTTTTTAAAACAAATTTTTAAGTCAATCCCGTTTGTGTTGTGTTGGAATCTATGTAAAACTTTTTTTCAGTGGAGATGCGTTGGCGATTAATCTTTATGGAAATGTAAAAATTTGCGATTTCACATTTATTTTCAGTAAAATTTAATCATGAAAATATTGGTGGTTATTACAAAAGGAATAGCATTTTCTCAGACTTTTTAAATAAAAAAGACTATTCATTATAAAAGTAAATAATTAATGAATATGTACTGAAATTTTCATTTAAATTGGATAATTCCCTGATTTTTGGTAAATTAATAAAAGTGCTGCCTTACCTTAGTTTTCCTTCGGAAATTTTGAAATCGAGTTAAGTGGGAACAAGTCGTTCCATATAATGGTGAATACATAGCTGAATAAATAATTGTGTTTTATTATTTGAAGAATAAAGTCGATAAACAAAAACACAAAATATATTTGGATGGGAGCTGCCCAAATCCCACTCTCCAGCCTCGATAAAGTCCAAAAGTGTCTCTGAGCCCTTGTGAGGGACAAATTATTCTCCACCCTACAACCCCTCTCTCACAAGTAGGATGTGGCAAGCCTCTTGCTGCTATATCGCTACTTCCATGGAAAGTCCTTAGACGAACTACTCCCTAGTTCAGCCAGTTCAAACCTTCATGGCAAAGACACGCCATGCCACTTACATAGTAGCAAATCACCCACATTCCCTCCATATTCCATCAGTAAAAAGTTCCACTTGAACAACTTCTTCCTGCGAACCACTGCTCTGCGGAACTGACTCCCAAGAGGACGTTTTCCCGATTACTAGAATCTTAACCTGTTCAAGTCTAGGGTTAACCATTATCTTCCCTTCCTATCCATATAAACTACCCCTTAACATAACCCTCTACTTCGAGTGGTTCTTGGGCCTTGTACAGTGTGAACCTTAATATATAAAAAGAAATATTGTATAACAAAAGTAAAACCCTCAATTTCAAGAACCTTTGCACAAATCTATATCTTGGCATTCTGGTAGTCTGAGTAAATTAATTCTGGAAGGAATTGTAAATTGAGCAGTACTTGAGACGTCTTGTAATTATACTCATTTTTTTAAAGAATAAATTTGAACAAATTCAGAGTAACATTTTCAGCTGACATGAAGTGGAAAGAGTATATTGAATCAATTGCTAAGTCTACTGCTCAGAAATTTGTTGTGCTAGATAATTTTTCTTGCCATAATCTATCTTATATATTTATAAGTCTACCATTCATCATTGCTTTGAATATTGCTGCTACACTGGCCTTGTGCTCCTGCTATATATTTAGAGATTTTTGATAAAATCCAAAGAATTCATTAATGTTAATCAATAAAACAGATGACAGAGAGTATTTTCCTAATTGTTTAAGATTACTGGGTAGTTAAAAAATATATATAAAAAAGGTGCTCACATTTTGTTCTACAATTAATTTTTACAGATATATCCACCATAGAAATAATTAGATAAACTTCCGTCTGTCAGCCAAGTTGTCAATGCCTTAAATAAACACATACCGCCTTGTCAAAAATTCCTTTCTATGATATTTTAAACTTAAAGTAAGTAATATTTGATTCAAATCAGATTAATTAAACTTTAAATCAGCTAATATTCCTCAAATAAAGTTTCAGAAAAGTTTATTTTATTTTTGTAAGATTTTCTAATAAAGAGATGACGGATGACTAAAATGGTGCTAAAATCGTTGATTTTAACAATTTCAAAACAAAAACTCCTTCTATTCAATTTTGAAATACAGAAAAAAGTATTTTGCTTATCGGAAATATTAAATTTAATGTATTAGCTTGAAATTACAACTAAAATAAAAGCTTCAAGAAAGATTTTTAATTTTAAAAAAATTATTTTAAACCTTAAAAGTATCACGTTTCTGTGGCGGTACCTACTATAGTCTATAGGCAAAGATTTCTCTTGTTTATACTTGAGTTCATAAGTCAGTGCTTTTCAACCTTTTTAAGCAAGGGCACACATTGAGCAAATTGAAATATCATGGTACATCTAGTAAAATTTTTAAAGTAACCTTTAAAGGTTATGTAATAAAACCATGGAGTTTAAAAAATACATATACAAATATGAACTTACTTTATTTTAATGTGTGAAAGCTGTGCCTGGTGTTTTTTTAACGATTTCTTCAGTGTTTGGTTGAATGTGCAATAACAAAACCCCACTTCTTCAGTTGAGTGTAGTCTTTCTCGCTTCTTATTTTTGGTGTTATTTAGGATTGAGAAGCTTAATTCACATAAATAAGAATTAGAAACAGTATTTACATTAGTCGAACTATCCTCATCTTTGTCGCCATATTTGTCACAACGTTTCGGCCGTTGTACGCTCCGGCCTTCTTCAGGTGGTTGGAATTTCGAACAGAACCCTTTATTTCGATCACTGGGGTAGACTGTTCTAGTTCCACGTGCCATGTTTGATGGATGTCAGTTATCAGTTATCTCCTGCTAATTTTCGCTCTGAAAGTTCTCCACTGACTTAACCAGGTATTGAACTCGCCTTCTTTGGGTCTGTCACTGGATCTAACCAACGCCTTTATCCACTGTGCCATGTGTCCTCATTTCTTTAATGTAGGTAGTACGCATCGAAAAGTACTGAAAAGAATAATTTTTAAAAAAAAGTTCAATACTTATTCATTTATTGAGAAGCCTAATTCACATAAATAAGTAGAAAATTACAATAAAACTGTTAAAGCCTTTTTAGGTAATGTGGAATATTCCTTTTGTATTTAAATCCAAGATGTCTCAAACCCAAGATGTATGCTGAGACAATAATACTAGTATGCTGCAGTACAGCAGTTGAGAAACACTGTCATAAGTAAACATTGATTAGATTTATAATTGAGTCTACAGATAAACGTTGGTACTGAGATCTACTTACCTGTACTAGTCCTTCATTAAGGCATGAATCCTTAGGAAATTCCACATTATAACCATTACTTGTTTTGTCTCAACTATCAATCAAATATCTGTTTTCCTTGAATTTAAATCTAGTTATTCAGTTTGTATAGCTGGAAATGTCACAACTGCCATAAAACAACAATTTAAAAAAAGGGCAGTAAAATCTGTATCAAACAATAAAACTCGTGATATCATAATAAAATCATAAATAATGTTTGAATAAGGATTTTCACATGAACAGACAAATGAGAGTTTAGATGTAATCAAAGCCATGATGATATCACAAAGGATTTTATATATGCAATTACTTTAGAGAAATGTAATATAATATTTGTGGCAATGACATCAATCGAAAAGATAAATCAATGTGTGCTACAAATTCATTTTTCTTTTAACAAGATTTTTTTTTAATATTGCAACACTTCATTGAGAAACGAAAGATTTCATTTTGAAAAGCCTTAAATGACTAATCTTGTGTTTAGCATCATTCAAATACAAAAAATACCACGACTCTCCACAGCTTCCTATTCGTTGTAGCTCACAGCAATGCTTGTGTCTTTGTGCTACTCCTCCCATTCCCTGTTCTAATATCCTTTTATGCAAGCCGCCATATCTGGGCTGGAACTGGCCACTCCTCTATCTTGCCTATCTTGATAGACTTCAAAAGCGGCCTTGTGGGTGATGAATTATTTTCCACCTTACAGCTCCTTTCTATCAGGCACTTTGACATAGTGTAATGGTTAGCAAGCTTGTCTCATGAGATCAATTACAACGGGCTAGTGAGTTTGTTCCTCACTGGGTGCTCCATGCTTTCGGCCTTGTGTCACATCTAAGCTACATTTAGCAAATTACTACAATCCCTTCCACACAGATGAAACATTGCAAGCCTCTTGCTGCTCTGTTGCTACTTCCATGGCATATGTTCTGATGCATTACATTTTTTAATCCCACCATTACTGACCTTTACAACTGGATGAATCATCCTCAATGTCTTCATATTCCATTAGTAAGGAGTAAGTTCCATTTAGACAGCTTCTTCCCAAGAGCTGTTGCTTTGTGGAACAGACTCCCAGCAGGATGTTTTCCCAATCACTACAATCTTGACCTCTTCAAGTCTAGGATTAACTGTTATCTTTTCTGCATAGCCCTGTGAACTTCACTCTTGCTCTTTCTCATGCTCATACAACACCATATTGTAGCCCTCTACCTTGATTGGCTCTTGGGCCTTGTATTAGGTGACCATTATAATAAAATAAAGGCATGTCAGGTAGATTATTCACTGTTTCTCTCCTGCTTTCAATATGTCCAGTAATTGTAAAATTTTCCCAAGCTTCATCATGTGCCTTAAGCATAATTATCTTTTCTGTATCAATTTTCTTTAAAACTTCCTTGTTGCTTAAATGCTCGATGCATGGCATTCTCAGTATCCTTCTGTAGAACTGTATCTCTGTTTCTATATGTTTACTTTTCAGCTGAGAGAAAATTATCCAGCAGTTACTGCCATCTAGGAGGACTGATATGGCATAACAGATCATCACTATTTTGGTAAATATATCTGTTTAGGTGGGAGACTTTTCATATTAAAATATATCCCGTGAATGTCAAATTTTGATACTCACAGGATTGATTGAAGGCAAGAGGAACAGAGGAAGCCAATGGATAGCTAATGAGCTTGTGTAAATGTTTGACAGAACAGGATTTTAAAAGAGTCAACAAAAAGAGAA
>CAHIKZ030001376.1:160000-167500 GCA_903632075.3 Acanthosepion pharaonis | reverse complement strand
ACAGAATAAATTCCTGTAGATATTTTATGGGGAAATTTTCAGTAGTTTTAATACAATCAGATATTCCATGAACACATAAGTCATCTTTTTTAATATTTTTAAAGCGGGAAATTTTTAATTACCTATTTTTAATAACAGGTTTACTTGTCTGTATGTATGTGTGTGTGTATTATTGACTTATTAATACTTTTCAAACATCTTATTGAAAATAATTTTTTATTCAATCTTTAAAAGTAAACTTCATTGATTTTTTGGTTTGTAACTAACAAAAAATAGTAAATAATTTTAAATTAAATTTTATTAAATCAAAAGACTATAGCGAGTCTTATTTTTTTAAAATTAATTAAAATAAAATATAGTTAAATTCATAAAATAAATATTCAGTACAACTAATGTTGACCTGTCTCTCCTAATTTTTATTTAATTAAATTTTTTTTTCTTTTCAAATACAAATATAACTTGAAATTTAATCATAATTGATTTTTAAAACTAAATTCCCAATGTATTTTACTTTTACTCTCTTTCAAAATAGTTAGTAAATAAATTCATTTACAGAGAAATGTTTGCTTCTTTCACTTTCTTTAAAAAGAACATAATCACTATAACTTTCAAAAATTTAAATGTAATGTCAATCGTTATCCTCTGTCCTCTTAATTCCTGTTCTTTTATTGTTCTCGCTCCTTAAAAATGTTTTCCTTTTCTCAAATTCTCTCACACTCAGTAACCGTTTGCATCTCAATGGCTTTGTTGGCTTGCTTGGGGTGAAATGATTAAAAAAAAAAACAATTATGTCAAGATGGCTGATCTTGTATCTTTTGGGTCATAGCTCTATACAAGCACATTTAAACCAATATGTCAACTTATCAATTTTGATATGTAAAATATTTGTTAGAAGTAAATATATTAACTACTTCTAACTGTAGAAAATATCTAAATATAACAGGGGCCCTAATCATAACAAACAACAAAGAAAACAACCCTTAACAACATTCCCTATGAAACATGGCTATAATGTAATGACCTTATCTGGGAATTAAAATTATGTTTACATATCAGTCACTTGTACACTATTTGTAATAGTCCAAACCAAATCCTTGAAAATGGTTAAGTGATTAACTGAAATAATAGAATGAACAATAATTTGGAAAATTTATACAGGCACTATGCTCCAAAAAGAAATCTCTTTTCACACACAAAAATATAACACAGTAAATAAATTACTTCAGTTGTGTGCCATGTGTGATACATGCTTAGGCTATCATGTATCTTTCAATATATGAGTGACAAAGCAGATTTTTTTTTGCAGTAGGTTGCCATTTCTTTTTGCGGTAGACCAGTTGCCATCCAAGGCTATAGAACCTGGTCTATCCTGCTTTTTACCCATAGCTGAGGTGGGGAAGAAGAGGATTCATACCTTTCCCATTAGCACATAAGTGAATGTAATGGATTAAAATGGAATTTGAACTCGGCTCTCCAATTCCTCAATCCAAGCTGCTATCCATTACTCCACCATGCCTTCCAAATAAGATAATAGAAGTACTTTGTAAACCATTTTCAATTATATATATATATATATATATATATATATATATATATTTCCATTAGGAGATAAAGTTGTCAGTAAAATTCTTTGTTCATTGCAGGATCATATAATTTAAATAAGGTGTATTTCAGCAGCAAGAATTCCCTCACACATGTTTACTTGAATAATATCAACAAGTTCTGGCTACCCAAGTTTTTTATTAACTTTATTAAACAAAAGCAGTTACATAAATATGCACAAAATCAATCCTTGGAAACAAATGTAGAACCATTCGAAAGTACTTGAGAAAAAAATAAAATAAAAATATATATGAATTTTGGTAAATTTATGAATTACATAAAAACATTGAAGTGAGACAGTTGAAAAAGTTAAAAAAAAAAATTGGAAACACAGAACTTGCTGATATTATTCAACCAAACATGTTTGAAGGAATCCTTTCTGTAGCAAGAAATACATATAATATATATATATATATATATATATATATATAGTATCTTGAATCATTTTCAATGAAACATGAATTAGAGAGGAATTGCTGTCCAAATACACAGCTCTCTCTCTCTCTCTCTCTATGTATATATATATATATATATATATATATATATATATATATATATATATATAAATTTTTAAATATATGATCATCGCAACAATATTCAGAATTCCCATGTTTCAAAACTGAAACATGAATTCAAATTCAATCATAAAAATTAAACTTAAAATACAAAGTTCCATTCCATTATGAAGTCATGCTAAGAATAACATTTCAGAAATTGATTTACTTTATTTAAAAGATAAATTGAATTAGAATTGATGTTTCAGTTTTGAAACATGGGAATTCTGGTGTTGTGATAATTATATATTTAATAAAAAAACAATTATAATGTTATGCTCTACGGTTGTATTGAGCACTGTTTTTTAAAAAATAAAAATAAATGCTAAGAAGTCTGAATTATAAATCTTATTCTTCTTTCCTATTATTCTTATATATATATATATATATATATATATACACACACACACTCACACTCACACACACACAGGGTGGTCTGATAGTCTTGTCATCCTCTACCAAAATGCAATTAGAATAACAGAACAAGTAATATGGTAACACAATGCACATGTCCTGGATTCTGTTTATTCACTTTTATTGATACTGTCACACATCAAGAAAGTCTGTATGAACATCATCATTTTCATGTCAACCATCTGAAATAGAAAATTATATTATGTTGATGTAGCAAGACTTTCGGACTACTCTGTATATATCTGTGTGTGTGGTGGAGGTGTCTGATTAATGCTATTGATGAAATTGTATTTTATTTATTTTCAGTTTACATTTCTATGCTTTTTCTGGAGAGCACCGCACAACAAAAGACATTTCCTATGGGTAAGTTTTTATCTCCATTTTCCCACTAAACCATATTAATGAATTCAGCCTTGAGTTCAAAATTTTTTATGTAGTTATGTGCAGTGTGGCGTGGGGGTGGGGGTAGACTCAGTCTCAATTCTGCAGTCTCTTTACTACAGACACAATGTTGAAAGTCTATCACCAATTTCTATGACCAATATGAAGATAAGCTCCATTCTTCAGTTCCACAAGTTCAGACCTTTACGGTGATGACGCCCCATGCAACTTACAACTGAGTCACAACATTCTCATTTCCTTTGTGTTCATAAGGTAAGAACAAAGTTCCACTCAGACAGCTTTTTCCCAAAGAACTGCTACTTTATGGATCAGAATCTTCCCTGAACATGTTAATCTTGGCCTCTTCAAGACGTGGATCAATTTTTATCTATCTGCCTTATCTTAATAATCTTCACTTTCTATGACCTCTTTCTTTTACATCACCCACCTGATTTAATAAACCATTGCCTTGAGTGAATCAAAAAAGGGTGAATTCTCATAAAATAATCGCAATCCAGAACCTGTTTAATCCTCATCATGTAACCAAAAAATGATTTTTAACAATTCTTCAATAAGAATTATTCTCATAAAATTAAGTTATTTTATCTTTCAAACTGCAGATAATAAGAATTAATGGATTTTTATTTTTGATTTGACATACATTACAGTTCAAAGGTTTGAAGAAACTGAGAATTAGCATCGGATAAACTTGACAGAAGAGTGATAAAAAAAAAAAAGAAAATGAAAAGAGATCTTAGAGTCATTGAAAATAAAAGGAATCAAACTTATACTTTGAGAAACTTTTGCAATGAATGCCAAAAGTTTCTGCTGCAGTAATCAAGGCTAAAGGAGGCTATTTTGATGAGAGCAAAATTTAATCACAAAATCCTTTTTTTCTTTTAGTCATAATAAGGTTTCTAATAAAAAGTCATGTCTCACATTTTTTAACTATGCATAATAATTTTCTCTTATTTAAAGTACAAAACAACTACTTTTGACAAATTTCCAGGAATATCCTCAAACTTCTGAACAGCAGTGTATTTTATTACTTCCAACAATATTATTTGAATAGATGCTCTGTTTATTTTAATCAGTGTTTATCTGAATGAGTGAATTTGCTTTAAAGCAAATATAATCTTGCTTGATTGTGAAGTAATAAAAATATGCTGGATTAAAAATAAAAATCCAAGAATTCTTTAGAAATTGCTTTGTTTACATTTCGAATACAAAACTGTGAAGATATGACTTTCAAGAAAAAACCTGAATGAGGAGACATTTAATCCAAATTGAACGCTACTAGGTTTCCACAAAAATGTAAGAATGATGGAAAGGCTAAATAAAAAAATAATTAAATTTTTTCCTTGTCTGTCATATTGATGAAACACACACACACATATATATATATATATATTTATAGAGAGAGACAAAGAGTGAGTGAGTGAGAGATATACACTCACAAAGAAAAAATGAACCTAGCACCAACAAATAGCACATAAATTATTTTTTAACTGTGTATAAAAATAAAAAAGTAAGAAAGTAAGTAGTCAATTGTTGAAACCTCCTGATGAGTGGACCAAATGATTACATTTCATCTATAAAACTCTGGAGTCTGGGTGCCAAATAAAACTTATATTTGTATTAATTCTATATATGTGTGTGTATGTGTGTGTGAGAGAGAGAGAGAGAGAGATAACGATAAATTTTTATATAAAAAGAACGATATAGGGAAAAATGTATGACAAAATAGAAAGATGTTTTAATGTGATGTGTTTGAAATATCTCACCTTTTTCCAATTTATCATACAGTTTTTCATATATATATATATAATAGATCTGAGGGAAATACCTGTTGAATTTGCGTGTAGGCTTAGAGAGATCAGAAGTTTACCATTGTCTCTGTGTGTATGCTTCATGTGTACATGAATTAATGTGTACATTTTGTAAAGGTTTTTTTTACATTATTCAGATACTATTCTGTATTTCTTATTTTTTCAGGGATACATTGAATATATGTATGTATGTATATTGTATCCAAGAAGCATACAAGATGATATATATGTAATTAAAATAGTATATGAGTATCTCTCCAGTTAAATAATATATCTTCCCCCCCACAAAAAATATACAACAGTTTTATGATTTAATGGCCATGCTATGTCCCTTCTTGATATGGCTGATCATGGTTCTCCACAATTTCCTGTACTTTGTATCTCTTAGTAAAATTTGTTTTTTTTGTCATCTATCTTAAACCCTGTTCTACTATTCATTTATAGATACTCGTTAGGTAAGTTATGGCTTGTTTCAACATGTTCTGTGAGTATCAGATTTCCAAGCTCACTTTTCTCATTAGTTGCCCTAGAAATTTCAGCTATTTTTTTCTGATGTTAAGTATAAGTGCCCTATTTGTTTCCATTTTTTCTAAAATTCTGTCGCTGCTCATATGTTCAGTCTATGGTATCCTCAGCATCCTTCTGTAGAGCCGCAGTTCCTTCTTTCTCTCTGTGGAAATGGTCTAGCATTCATTGTCATATATAAGGACTGATATTACCTAACAGTTATCCTTTTCATTTTTTCTAATGATATTTTTGATTTTAGAAGGCATCTTTCACTGTCACAATGCACGTTCAGATGTTGATGTCACACTTTCCGTCCTCTTTTAAAACCCTTCACTGATATTTAAATTGTTGTACTTGTTTGATTTTGGTATCATTCCAATTTATAATCTGTATGTTGTGTTGTTCCTTATGCTGACAACAATGCATTCTGATTTCTTGCAATTGATGTTTAGTCCTTTCTTCACACTTTCCTTCACTATCTTCTGTAAGTGTTCTTTTAGTTTCCTTTCTCTGTCTGCTATCAACACTGTCATCTGCATATCTTATGTTGTTAAGATTGTGGTTGCCAATAAGGATTCCTGGTAGGACTTCTAATTCTCTAAAAATTACCTCACTGTATAGACTGAATAACTATGGTGAAAATGAAAATATAAAACGATTTTATGGTCTGATGACTTATGAACACTGAAACAAATTAGACAATTTCTTTAAGTTTAGATTAGAATGACAAAAAAAATAAAGAAAAGAAAAAAACAAATGAAAACTTAATTTATGTCAGTTGCTTGTGTAGGCGTTGCTGTGTACATAAGTAATACCTATAGACTTCAGACATTTGGAATTACATCTATTTCAATGGTGCATGTCTGGACTGACTACTATTGTTTTTAACAATAGTGCTTTCCTTCCCTTTGTCAATGTTGACTCAGTAGGTGTATTTTATTCAGACAAACTCATAAAACTCAAGGCTAGAAAAAAGTTGAAAGGCCATGGAGACACCTGCTCGAGTTTCGAACAACAGTTGGCAAACAATGGTACCAACTGCATTCTGTGTACAAATTTCAAAAAAACATGTCATCCTGTATATATATATATATATATATATATATATATATATATATATATATAGAGAGATAGATATTATATATACATCTATGCTTACATAATGAATGACACATGATCAAATATGTGTATATATCTATGTCATTGCATACATAAATACATATAGGTGTGTGTGTGTCTATTATATATATATATAAACTTTAAACTCTCTCTTTCTTTTATATATATATATATATATATATATAAATATTATGTAAATATAAATATAACAATTATATAGAAATACACAATATATGTATCTATATATATATATATATATATATAATATACAGAAATATACAGCATGTATGTGTGTGTGTGTATATATATATATATATATATTGCTCTACTTTGTATTGAGCACTTTTTTAAAAAGTACTTACTATGAACTGTGGATTTTACTCCATTTGTTCTTTCTCTCATTTGTATATATATATATATATATATATATATATATATATATATATTATAGTAAAAAAGAAAGAACAGTAAGATATATAATCCGGTGTTCTTATTGATATTTTTATTTTTACAAAACAGTGCTCAATGTAAATTTACAGAGCATAAATATTATAAATTAAATTATTTAAAATATGGTAACCATGGCAATTCCTGTGTAGTGAACAAACTATGTTTTAAATCAGTTAATTTATAATATATATATATATATATATGTGCGTGTGTGTGTGTGTGTGTGTGTTAAAGATCAAATGCAGATCAGATATGGATCAGAATCCATGATTGACTTTCTCATCAATTTTGGTATAAATATTTCAAAAGACTTAACATTTGGGAGTTGTTCCTGAGAAGAAGCTGCTATAGTGGAACTTAATCTCACCAAAGGAATATGTTGGAATATGAAAATGGTTTGCTATAATGTGCATGGCATAGAGGGTCTTAGCCATGAAGGTTAGAACTGGTGAAGCTAAGAAATGCAGTTCATCTAAACACTTTCCATGGAAATAGCAATAAAGTAGGTGTACTCAGAAAATAAGTAACCAGCCTTTGTTATGTATAGCACTATGTTCATAATATATTTTTTAAGCTGTGCATACATATGCATATACATGTGAAGATGATGAGAAAAAAATTGGCTTCCTCAGGTTAGAATGAAA
>CAHIKZ030001376.1:37500-155000 GCA_903632075.3 Acanthosepion pharaonis | reverse complement strand
TACAAAGGTTAAGTAGTTTCTGGAGAGACAAAAACATGATTGCCCCGAAATAAGATGATAATGTATCAGTTTTTCAAAGAGGGGAGGGCTTGCCATTTTTTTTATTCAGCGTGCAAACTCTTGGTGATTACTGATTTTAAACCTTGACTCCAAACACCAAAGACAAAAACACATTTCCGCCACCAATCAAGTCTTTGAGTTAAACAGATTTTTGTTTTGGGATTTAATATATTACTGAGTATGTGAATGACAATATGTAATTTTATATATGTATAATTCATGGACAAATTTCCACATGATTTTTTATGTTTAATATTAAGCAACCATTTCTCCCATATTTCTTTAACATGACATAGCATTGAAAGATGTCCCTTTCTTCATTGAATTAAACACCCATTGATTGCATGTATTCCCTGCCAAACATAAGTAACATGAGCTATGTCTTCAGCTCATTTGTACAGAAATCAGCAGAATATGCAAATTTTAATCATACATCTTGGTTGCCTACATAAACTGTTATATTTCAATGCCATGTAGCAAACGCTTTATCTGTTCATGCATGTTCTTATGGCAGGTTGTTTTGGTGACTGTTAGTATTGAGTATTGGAATTTTAGTGACCATTGGTCTTGATCATTGGTGTTTTGACAACCACTGTTATTGACTGTTGGTGTTTGTGCAAATATTGGTAATGTTTATTGGTATTTTGGCAACCACTGGTATTAATCTTTGGTGTTTTTGCAACTATTAGTATTAAGTATTACTGTTACTGTAACACTTGTTTTGATCATTGTTGTTGACTATTGGCATTTTGGCAACCCTTGATAACGGCCATTGGAAACCAGTGGCATTAATCATTGACGTTTCAGTGAACATTGGTATTAAACATTGGTGTTTTAATGACCATTGGTGTTTTAGCAATCACTGGTATTAATTACTAGTGTTTTGATGATCATTGATGTTTTGGTGACCGCTTGTATTGATTGCTGGTGTTTTGGTGACCTACATAAAAACTTCCACTTAGACATTAGCTAAAACATATTAACAGATTGTCCATATTGGTCAGAAAAATCTGGCATTTTCTTTCTGGCAACCTATATATCCAAATTCTGACTAAGAAATACAACTTAACATTTCTTTGTTCAATTTGGAATTGATATGCTAACTTTGATTTTCTTGACCAAAATTTGATTTCACAATGAGTCATGGAAAAAGGATTTATGAAGTTAAAAAATTTCCTTCTACATGTGTCACTTCTTCTTTTCATTATGGTAATTAGGTTATAAACCCTTTTTGTCTTCTTTTTTTTCTTTCAGTTGCTATTATATATTTTGAGAAAAAGTTATGAGGAAATGAGAAACAAAATGGAGGAATTTGCATACATTGTTTCCTGAAAGCTATGCAGCTAGACAAGTCAACGGTATAAACAAAAACCAGATGAAACTGGCCATCTTGTTTGTATTTACTTGTTTCAAAAGAATAAGCAAGCAACTTCTTTGCCTGGTGGTAAAGAGTTAGGGTTGGTTGCAAATGAAGTGAATTCGATCTTGGAGACACTTAAACTGACAGCTGTCATCACTTGTGCAAAACACCTCATATTGTTGGAACAATGTTAAGAATTTCTCTGTTCCAAAAGGGGAGAGAAAAAAAAATGAAAACAGAATTTCTTTCTGTCTTCTTTGGCAAGAATAGGGGAAGGTTATGAGATTAAGATGAATGTTGAATTTGTCAAGAAATTCTCCATTAATACAAGTGAAAGAGAATGAGAGAGTGTGATTATTGGTGGGTGTGGTTTGGGTGAGGCATGTGTCCATTAAAGTTGATTCCTGGTCTTGTGTATCAGTTTTGTTTAAAAGCAATTACTTTTTAATTCACATCTCCTTGTATTTTCAAATGACTCACTGTTTTCTAGACAAAGTTACAAAGAAAAGAAAAGCAAAAACAAAAAACAAAAGAATTGAGCAGATAAAAGAAAGATAAATTGCACTAATAACTTGAAGAATTTTTGACAGGAAACACAGGATTCTGACAAAAGAAACATTTTACATCATTGCTTTCAAGAAAAAGTATATGAATCTTTCCATTAATGTAGCACATGTAATGATAAATAATAATAATCATTAGAAGAATAAATAGCAGTACTTGTGAAAATTTCAGTTTTCCTATTTGAATTTTTCGATGAAGTTTAATTCTCAAGCTTATGACTGAATAAGATCTTTGTGTGTTCAATGACTATAAAATACACAAGAAAATGTCCCCATTGACTGGTTAAAAATGTGAGCTTAAGAACTTTAACAAAATATTGCAATAACAATCATAAATATAAACACAGGTTTAGAAGTAAGAGGATACAAATAAAAGGATTCAAAATTGACAAGGTTTTCTACTTCTCTGAAACAGACAAATTATCACCTTTTTCTTTCTTTCTCAAGCCAAACAGTATCTTTGTTATATATGTTCTTCAATTTTATAGTCAGGGTCAAGTAAGTTATTACAATTCTAACCATGCAATCAAATAGGAATAGGTCTTTGTTTATCTGAGGTAATGGCAGTGTGTGAGGTATGTGCTAACTAAGGAATGAAGGAAAAGACATAATAATGTTCCATTACAGTTCTGTTCACCTCTGGAGAGAATTTTCTCCTCAATCTACCAGAAGTAGGATTAGTTTTTTCTTTTTCTTTCAGCTTTGTCAGACATTTGGGCGATATTATTTTTCACACATAATTGCCATGATCCAATAGAGAAATAAATAAACTTTCATCAATAACACTGATTTATTTACTGCTGACTTTGATCCGTCTTAATGAAACATCCTTATATATAATCCCTCTTAATGAAACACCCTTTATATGTATTTAGATATTCGGCAGCTATCAATTTTTATATATTCTATGTAAAATGGAAGTAATTTTTTACAAATAATAATTTCATGGGTCACAGAAAAATTCTGCGTTCAAAATGGACCATGAGCTAAAAAAGTTTGGCAACCACTGGTTTAGATGACAAAACTATTGATTATCCCAGCCTACTTGAAGGAGGTTGGTCTATACCACAAATTATAACTCTAAATAATTCCATTCTAAAGACAGATCTGGCAAGTGATGGAAACGTAAAGGAATGTTTACAAGCCATATATTTTTTAATCATTTTTAGCATTATCTAACCAAGAGAGTTGATATGTCATTAAAACAGAACAATAAATCAATCAATTTGTTTTGAGGATTTCATTTGGGATTGGTCAGAAAGTTCAAGAAAAATTTTGGCCTTGTTTTAATTCAATTAACTTTGTGATTTCCTTTTATAATAGCCAATTAAAAATGATTTGAAAATATTAAAAATAATATCCATTGTTATTTTGCTATGTTTATATATTTTTGTAGTTTTATTTCTATATTAGTTAAAAAGACCATTGTTCTAAAATCAAAATTATATTTTATTGATCGAATGAATGATATTTTCTTTTATTCTTTTCTGTCTTTTCTTTTTATTCATTTTCAATATCTTTTAATTCTTACAGAAAGTTCTTAATTTAAGACCTGGGTAGCATTTATTTTGGCTGTATATAAGATAAATTGGAATTTCCAATTCAATACTTCTTTTTCATTTTTGATGAAAGTTTCTTAAAGCAAGTCGTCTGTAAAGGGTAAATAATATGTTCCAGTCAAGAATTATTGGAAAAGAAAGTGGAATTGATGGTTGGAATTCAGATTCCCACCAAAACCATTGCATGTGCTCTCAGACAAATATAGTTGGAAATGAAGAAATCCATTTGTTTTTAAACTAGGAGTTAATAGCAAAACAGAATAGCTTTGGTTGTCAACCAGTCTAGGAGAAGTACAACTTAGGTATAGATCTACCAACCTCATTACATAAAAACCTACATTCTATAGAAGCCATAACAGCAAAACCTGATGTAATGAGATTTTTACTCCATAGAGGAGTCTACAGGACTTATATACATACATACATACATACATACATACTTACTTACATCTGTAAGAAATTTTTCCTGAAAAATATCTATGATGAATATTCAAAATTAATATTTATGCACAAATTTATATATAAGGAGTCAACCATAGTTGGGATCATATAATGTTTTTTGTTTTTACATACTTTTTGAATTCAGAGTTTTCCTTCTCCTAGACTGGTTGCCACCTTTATATTATAGAACCCAATCTTTTAAATGTTATATACTCATAGCTGATGGGGATATATATAGATTCATACTTTATATATTACTTTAACCCTTTTTTCAATCAACATGCTATTAAACTGCCCTGTAAATTTGGCTCCCAAAGGCTTTAAATTATTTGTGATAATGTCATCATATATCATAGTAGAATTATATGGGAGGCACAAATGGAATAATGGATAGCTATTTTTATTGAGGAAATGAGAGATTGAGTTCAAATTCCACTCCTTTGGATTTCTTTTTACACATGCTAATACCCTTTGAAAGATATAAATCCTCTTTTTTCCAGCTATAGGTAAATAGCAGGACAGACCGGGTTCTATAGCCTTGGATGGCAACTGGTCTACTGCAGAAAGAAATGGCAACCTACTGCAGGAAAAAATCTGCCTTGTCAGTCATGTATCAAAAGATACATGATTGCCTAAGTGTGTATCACACATGGCATATATAACTGAATACATGAGACAGGTTATGGCATATTATTCATTTATAACTATATATTTATTTAAGGCATATTTATTAAATGAAATTAACTGGGTTAAACATTTCATGTATAGACATGTTTGATTTGACATCCCTGTTTTTTTAAGCAGTATAAATTTTATGTCTATTGGCTTTTACATTCGAGAGTCTTAATAAAGGAGATTTTCCTTTTTTGGCAATTCAAAAAGAAATATATAAACTACCATTTCATTGTTAAGTCATGGAAAACTTTCTTTAATTCAAATTCTGCTCTACCCTGAAAAAGAAACATGCATCCCTCATTCCTTGATTATATTTGGGTATATATATTTTAATATATAAAGAGAAATACAATTCAGTTTCCTCCATTGTGTTTCATGAATTACTCTGACATATTACAAAGTATTAGTAACAGTGGATTGTTTTCTAGAAGGTAAGAATGGATCTCGATTCCATTCAGTTATTGTATCATTAGTAATATTTACAAAATTCAGAATAATCATTTATTTAAATTTTTAGATTTGAGGTGTAATAAGTATTGTTTTTAAAAATCATTTTAAATTGTTATTAATGAGTATTTCAATAAACAAATTAAAATGCTTGCAAATTTATATGGGTTAAAATTAAAAACATTAAATATATAAATAGGTGAATAATATAATATCTTTATATATATATAATTAAAGATAATTTATACACATGAAACTTGTTTTACTAACTAATATTAACCAGGTTTAGATATCTTAAGAAAATTTTAATTAGAATTGAAATGAAACGATATTTTTCCTCTAAAGGAAAGATACCAGTTTCATTATACTATCTGACTTAATTTCTTTTAAAATTTGGTTATTTATCAGCTAAACACATATTTTTCTGAAATCATTTCAACCCAAGCAAGGTAATAAAGCCACTAAGATGCAAAGGCTTACTGAGTGTGAGAGAACATGAGAAAAAATATTATTAATGAAAGAAAACAATAAAAGAATAAGAATTAAGAAGGCAGAAGATAATGATTGGCATTGCATTTAAATTTTTGAAGATAGAAGTTAACTGGAAAGCAAGAAAGCGGAAGAAATTTCCACAAGTGAGAAGTGTGAAAAAAGAAACTGTTAGCATTGAAGTTATTGGTTGAATTTAACAAAATTTTTTTGATATATATATATATATATATATGGTATTTATCAATCCACCCACGGGGATCGAATGTGGCACAAGGCCTTTTTAATGTGGGTATCTCTGAGCCTGTAGGCCCAGCCAAAATTTTTAATTATCCAAACCCGCCGAGGCAAGGCCAGTTCCGTCAACCTCCCCAACGAAACCCCACCCGGCGGAGCTTCGTCCGGTTCCTCTCTGCAAGCAGAGAGTTCGATAGACACCCGACCTGGCAGCTCACAAAGCGCAGATACTACACTTTGATCCTAGCCACCGGCCGAGCGGGTATTCTTTTATAGATATATTTATATATATATATATATATATATATATATATATATAAGGAAAGATCATATAAATTATAAGTTAACTCACCATCCAAAATGAACAATCCATTTAGGTGAAAATCTAGGTATGTTTGCCTGGCTCCTTAAATTAAATAAACATTCTTAAATTTAACATCTTTTATAAACAAAAATTATTATATATATCTTATAGTTTTAACATTAAAGGAAAAAAAATTACAGATTTATGATGAAGACATGGATCTTCAAATAATTATGCTTAACAAAAAATATATATATTACTTTTTTATCGGACAACAGTTTTATAAATGAGGATCATTTATCAAAAATTTGAAAACATTTTTTAATGTTATACAATTTGTTCTACTATTTTAAAGTTTTATCCATTTAAATATTAATCTATTAATATTGCAAATTGATTCTATAAAATTATTATTTTTTATAAAAATATATATATATATATATATATAAATTATAATTTATTTAAAATTTAAATTATTATAACGAACATTATCTATGAGTTCAAATGTCCTTTAATTTATTTTAAATTCTATCAAACCGGACTTTATAAATAATTACATTGAGCTACACAACCACATGCTTATCCAGACGTCTTATATTACACCTATCTGATCACAGCTCCATCAGAACACATTTAAACACACACCCAGATTTTATTTGACATTATTAGGAACATAATAGTAAAAACACAAATATATTAACTGCATCCACTTGCAAAAAAAAAGACTAAAAATAATGGAAAATTTAATAATAAAAAAAAAAAAAGCCAACTCTTAACAATATTAACTATGAACAAAGCCACAATGTGCTAACCGTATTCGGAAATTAAAAACATCCCTACCACACACTGAACATACACAGAACACACACACTCAACTAAGCTGAAAATCGAATCATCCTTGATAATGGCTAAAGGTATAGCTGAAAGTGCTCAGAAATATAAAACATTTGGACAGTTCTTACACACCTTTGTCCAGAAAAGAAAGCTCTTGTCAGAACACAAGAAAAATTAAATAAAAAAGCTTAACCGTAGTACCTTTTCTGTCATTTTTAATGAAACATGCATAAAAGAATATATATATATAAATATATATATATATATATATATATATATATATATATATATATATATATATATTTCAGAAATAATTTTATTTAAGCATTTAACTTTAAATAATTTAGATGTAAATGTTCATTTATTTTAATTTTTTCTCCTTTCAAAATTTTTTTTAATAAATTAAAAAATATACAATTACAATTTTTTCAATGCCAAAATTAAAATTTTCTACCTATATAAAGAAACCTTTTTGTTATTTTGAATTTAAATGTTAACATTTTATAAACATTAAAACATATATATATATAAATATATATATATATATATATATATATATAAATATATAAAAATGTTAATTGAACACCTTCATATTTGAAAAATTTATATTTGGTTTGAAAGCTTAATAAAATGAAGACATATTACATTTCAAATTTCAGATATAATATCAACATCTAAAAAACATTCCCTGATTTATATTCACAATATGGAAAATATTTTGGACAAAATATTGAAATAAACATCATAAAAATAATAAATAAAACCTTCAAATTCATGAAGAATATCTATCAAAATCAACAATCAACGCTAAACAAAAATTATTATGAATATATATAATCTTAAATTAAAGTGCATATAACATTTAATGCCACCTATTATAAAAATATGAAAATAGATAAATTTAAAATTTTAAAATAAATAACAAGAACCATTTTGAATTGTTTCGAAAATCAAAAATAATGGAATGCAATTTTATTAAATTTAAATAAGTTTATCTTTTGTAATTTATCCTGAAGATGATTTTGAAAAAGACTGAAAGTATTTGTGTTTAAAAAAAATAATGTATCCCCTTTTATTAATGAATTTCTTTGTAACATCAAGAAAAAATGATTAGGGAACTGTTTGGGGTAAAAAATAAGAATATAAATATATATTTAAATGAAAGGTCTGTAATATTTAATGAAATGTCTGAATGAAGAATCTTGCCTAAATTTAAAAATTATATATAATTGTCTGAAAAAAATGCCCGAATAATTTCTCAATTATTTATTAAGATATTAATATTATGAAATTTATCTGTTTAACTGTTTTGCTATATCAGGCTAATCAGTTTTATAAAATCTAATTAATGATATAAATATCTGATTTCTGAACCTAAAAATTGACATCAAAAGATATTCTAATATTAAATCATTGATAGCAGAGCAGAAGGGAAATTTTAACTTTTTTACTATTAAAAGAATTTAGTAGCTAGAAAAATTCGATTCAAGTTTTTTAAATTAGCATTGAAGTTTTTTAAAAAATTCAGATTTTTCTCCAAAGATTTTCAAAAATTGAATTTATTAAATAAAATATATAAATCCAATATAGACAGTTTTGATGAATTACAGATCATCAGTTTGGCTAGACATCTGATTGAATTCAAGCCAAATCGAAACCTGATCAATTTGTCATTTTTACCAGATTATATATATAAGTTGTTAAAAGTATTTTTCTTATTGTTGTGTTAAACCTTTACCCTTTTTTTGAACTTGTCTGCGAAAAATACTTTAAATAAATATAACGATATCAAAAGACAGATAGATATAAGAAAGTTCTTAGCTGAGCTAGTTATTGACTACTCAGGCGATTTCTGTATTAATCCACCAACCTATTAAAAACCCTTTTTTATTGTTACGAAAAGTTATTTGGCATTTTTTCTCTACTAACCCCAAATCAACATCATAACAATTATAATAATAATTCTAAGATTCATTTAATTCATTAAAATCATTTATTTTTATTTTCATAATTTCTATTATAATTTAATATCATTTTTAATAAATAATAATAATAAATGTTTTGCAGGTAAACCATGTGTGTTTTTGATGGGGCAAACAGTTTGATATTTGAAAATTGACATGTCTATTATTGACATGTCTATTATTGATAAAATTTTTATATTGATATGTTTATATAATTATTTTAATAACGTTTCTTTTTGACATTTTGTTTTCATTACTATATACCTACTTTTGCATTCCCTGTATATCTTTGCACTCCCATACATATAGATATGCATTTACAGAAGAATAGAAAAAAGTACTTGGAAAGAAGAAATTCTTCCCAAATTTTTATGCAATCATTTTGTGAAAGTAGGTCACATTTCAAACTTTTCAGCATCCCTTTTACAGATGCAAATATTAATATATGCCTATCTCTACCCATACACATTCATGTAAATATTTCTACAGACAAAAAACAATGTTTATGTATGTACAGGCATTTACAAAAAATGTGTTTTATATCCTTTTTTTGGATAAATTTAGTTATCAAGGTAGTAGATTAATTTATTGGTCATTCAATGGATATGCACTCATTATTTAAATTGATTAATTAAATACAAACACACACACACTATATATATATATATATATATATATATATATATATATATATATATATATATATTAAAGGTTAGAAGGTTTTTGTCTAGATATAAACAGTGCATACAAATTTATACACATGTTCATCACTACTAGTTTGTTTGAGGAAAGAGCATTCATGAACAGAGCTAGACAAATCAACATGCCTTTTCTGGAGAAGCAAAGAAACAATTATAATCGCCAAATCAGTGGAACACTTTCTATACAAAAGAAAAAACAGAAACAAACAAAGAAAAACCTGAATATATTATCATCTTTTGTTTTCTTTTTTTTATGCGTTCTGGAAATAAATGAGAAGTCTGCTGATAGATTTGCAACAATGGCTGTCCAACTACAAACAAACACTTGAACCATCCCATAATCCTTTGCTGGTCAATTGATCAAAGAAGATAATTCCCAAGTTTTCATTTATTATTTCTAATATGAGGTCGTTTATCACGAAATATAAATATGTCTATCTCTCTTTCTCTCTGAAATATATATATACATATTCATAAATTAAAGTTCCATAAAATTTTGTTAAATAGGCCTAAACAAAATTTAAATAATATAAATTGGATAAATCACATAAAAATTTCAAAAGATTCCTGATTCTATATTTTTCATTTGATTCTCTTTTTAAATATATAGTTATAGATACATTATCTTTTGTCAATAACAATTTTTATTTTTGTTTCAAATCTTTGAATAATGATTATTATATTTTTGTGTTTTCATTTGTGTTTATTTTTTATAACACCATAGACATTTTAAATATATAAAATATATAAAATTAAAAAGAAACTTTAAATTCTTTAAAAAGAAAAGTTTTCTTTTACATTTATTTTGAAAATTAATGACAGCAATGACTTTAGAAGAAATGATGCAGCTCAGATCAATAGCATAATTAATGATTGAGGACAAAAAACAAATTTAGTTTTTGTTTAATGCTCAGTTTCAGTAAAATTTAGTCAAGCCAAAAACTCCCCCACCTCCAATCCATCCCCTCTATAGTACCATGGATAAATATACATATAAATGCATTACATATAACATATATATTATATAATTTACGTAAATACCCAGAAAAAAGTTTTCCTGATTTAAAAAAGTTTATTTAAAATAAATAGTTAATTTGCATTATAATAATGAGTATAGTAATGGATTGAAATTCTTTTGTTGGAGAAACATGAGTTCAAATTCCATTTGGTTTATTGGAATTCATATATTTAAAAATACCCTTATAAATAAAATATATCCTATTCTATATAACTATATATATATATATATATACAGTGCTTTTCGATAAAAGTAACTCACCTTATCCTTTGAATTTAGTTCAACTTTCGTTTCATCGGAGAAGAGAACATTCTTCCAGTCTTCTACGGTGAAATTTTTTGTAATAGTGAGCCCATTCAAGTCTCTTGGCTTTGTTGGCTTTGCTTATTAGCGGCTTAAACCTTCGTGTACAAGATTTGTAGCCTTGTTCTAACAATATTTGCCTTGTTCTGACGGACTGTTGAAGAGGCAAGACTAACACCTTGCTCTTCGCTTAGACTGGCTGCAATTTCTTGGCTAGTTATAGTCCTATTCTTCGCAACTTTTCTCTTGATTACCCTGCCAGTTCTATCATCAATCTTTTTCTTTCGTCCCTTGTTTCCTTCCTTGGAGCAGGAGTGGCATCATTATGTGCCCTAAGCACTCGAGACAATTGATTGCGAGGTTATAGCAATTTCTGCAATTTCTCTCGTAGACTTGCCTGCTTTTGAGAGGGCAATAATAGATGCCTTAAGTGGTTCTGATGCGTGTTTGTACCCTTTCATTTGGTTAAAACCTTGAGTGGCTATTTCAAGCTGTTTTTATACTGTATGAGGCTTTCTGGAATATTCTGGAATACTCTAGATTTAATTTAAGCTGTTCTAGAATTCTCTAGAATATTGTTCTGAGTGTATTGTAAAAAATAGTTTTCAATATTTTGTCAAAAGTTCTTTAAATTTACCAGTTTAATCATTAGAATGCGATATCTGAGTCACTTTTTTTTTTTGACAGAGTTTTTTCCTGAATCTCATTTATATCCAAATTTATAATTATCAATAGAATACCTTAGAGTAAAAAAACATTATTTCCTAGGTGGTCGTAAAGGGGTCTTTATATTAGCAGGATTAAAAATTATTTTAAACCTGAAAAAATAGACAAAAATATTTTTAGTAAAAACAAAATCAGGTGAGTCACTTTTATCTCGAACAGCACTGTATATCCGGGTTCTAAAAAATAAGTTGGGTGGCAAAAATAAGTCTAAATAGAAAGTAAATATAATCTTTTAAATGTAAAATCTGGAACAAAAAATAAATTCTTGTTTTGTTTTTCGACTTTTTTCTGCTGTGGTTTTGGTAAATGTTGAAACTTAAAAAATAGATGGGCTAGGGTTTGTGATTGTGATTGTATAGTATTACAAAAAGGTAGTTGTATATTTCATATCAACAGCAGTGTTTAAACATTGACAAAATTAAAGACCCTTTTAATTTTCAAGCTAAATTCAACTCCCTCCATTAGGAAGATTATTACAACTCAAAGTGATCTTTATTACCCATTTTATACTCTGAAATTTTCTTTAAATTTTGTACATATCTATTGATTATGATTGCATTATATCAAATTTTCTTAAGATGGGTAAACTGTGGATGGATAAAGATACCGAATTTTCAAAAATCTCGTTATTCAAAAGGATTCAAATTGAAAAGGAAAAAAGATTTTTTAGATCAAGTAGAAAAATCAAAATGTTTGGATTCCAGAAATAATTCTTTCTTTAGAAAAAACGTTTTTTTTAAGTCAAATTTTTTCTGAAAAAGAGGGTCTAATTTGCTGCATTGAACATATTTTCATTCCATTTCTTGCTCAGCTGCAGTGTGTTCAAAATCTGGTTGGATTTGAGGTTCTATCCATCTATACTTATTACGTTGTTACATAAACTCATTAATTCTTTATAATTTATTTTAATACTTATTAATTAATAGTTCTGATGAATCATTCAAAAATATATTTCCCTTCATTGTTCATGATTTTCTTTCAATGATCCACTAACTGTTCAATGTTGAGATAATAGAAAGCACTATGTTTTGACTTAAAAATGTATCAAACCAATGTGCCATTCAACATCATTGTTGAATGAAACACCCCTCAAATTATTAGAAAGCAACCAAAAAATATGATAATCTGAAAGGGCTAAATCAGTAGAATATGTTGAGTGTGCCAGAACCGGGCTGTTTAATTACATGTTTGGTCATGTTATTGATGTGGGGGTGAGCACTGCTATGTTGAATAATGATACTGTATCGCTGGTCAGGTCTTTTCAGTTCAATTGCCCCTCTTAGATTGTTCATTTGTTCAACATACAGCTTAGCAATTACTATTTGGTTATCCTGGTCTTTTTCCATTGTGAAGATGATGAGTGACAGTAACATGAGAGCTTGCAACATTCTGAACCAATTTCCTTATGATTTGGAGCAGTAAATTTTTATATTATAAAAATATAATTTATTCTCATCAAAAATAACTGGTCATCTTTTGTGGAGAGTGTGAATTTAGCCTTTCCCTCCTTGAAATGATACAAAACCTTTCCAATGCCAATTTCCCAAATGAATCATCTCTTTGCACAGGGAAAATATCTTGAACACCACATGACCTTGATTAAAAAGCAAAAGAAGACTGCCAAACATGCTCATTCTTATCTACTTTAAGATTTCAATAACAAATGGGTATCTAATTCAAACAAAATTTCAACAATGTTAGCACAATAATCAACAAGATGACTAGAGTTACTAAGAAGCAAAAATAGCTATGATAGATTATTCTTCAAGATCATTCACAGAACATCAGATAAAATGAATGAATATAGGTAATAACCTAATATATATTTATAATTTATAATTACTATTCAATTTAATTAAAGTTTGAGTAATTTTTCATAATTTTCATTTTTCCTAGCTAAGATAATTTCTTTTAAAAAATTGAAATAGATACTTTTCAACATCTTAATTTTTTGGATATATTTCTGAGATGAGATTATTGGGACTATTTGTGGATAAAAGTCTTGGGTCCATTAAACTTGATCCAAAGAATTGATAAAGGAATTCCTGGCTAAATATCGTGAACAAAACTTGGAGAGTTAAAAGTAAAGGTGTGTTTTTATACTGGATATCCGGAAATGTCATGGCATGTAGAACTAAAACAATCTATCTTGGTAATGGAGAATAAATTCTATAGTAAAAAATCCCAATTCCCTGAAGAATATATGAGTGTAAGACAAAGCCAAAATTCATGAATATAGTTAATGAAGATGAGAATGATGGATCCAAACATTGTAAATAGAGTAAATAACTCATTTTATGATTTTGATTTTCATTTTAATTCTATAGTTTCTAAAACATGAAAATAATATTATCATAGATAATAATTTGATTAATACATAATCATTATTTTCTTTAGATATACTCAAATTAATTTTCTTATCAGAAATTTAATTTTCTTACATCAAATCACTATATTTGACATCTGTTTTAACATTTTCCTCTGTAAAAAATCTCCATGTTTAGTTCACCAATATCTATATTATTCACAAAATTTAAATTTTATTAACTGTTAAATTTTCAAAAAATATTCAAATTAACAGCAACATTTTAGAAATTTGCTTATCAGATGTTTTCAAGTTAAATTTTTTTTTGTTCTGTCTTTCTTATTGAATTAAATTGCAACCACCTTCAATCTCTTCCTTCAACAGAATTAAAAAAATTTTAAACATCCAACCTTTCTTTATGCATTCTAATCTTAATCATTATATACTATATATTTGATTCCTTAGTCCATAAGTTATACACTGTTCATTAAATGTAATGGAAAAGGAAAATTTTATAAGTTTTTATTCAGTTTTCTAAATTGTGTGTGTGTGTGTGTGTGTGTGTGTGTGTGCACACTGGTAACCAAAATGTCTGACAAAAGGTGTAACATCCATCCCCATTTTAATTGATGTAGTTTTCGATTAGTTCTTTTCAAATTTTGCCCCAAGTTGGTCATTCCCCAAGTCTTCCATCTACCATTCCAGCATGTTGTTGGTAAATAAAATGAAGTTTATCTATTGTTGGTCCTGGTTATGCCAAAAGGTTGGTCGAGCTAAAAATAATTAGACATTACATTGGTGCTGAAAATATGCAAATCTAAATAAAGGTTTAGAATTCATGTGATATCCATATTGACCACAGATAAAATGGTCAAAGCAAAATTCATGAAAATATTTCATCTCTCCCCATCTTTACAAGGCCACTTTCAGACATTACAAACTTATCTAAAACACTTGATGTCTTCTTGGTGACATTATAGTGGATCTTGTTATCTGTTGTCCTTCATTTTACAGGTGTCTTCCTCATATTTATTAGACAACCAATTTCCACTGGATCAATGCATTTTGCTGATTCTTTCATTTTTTCTAAATGTTTAACAATAGTGGACTTTGAAAAGGTTGTCTGTTTTACAAATTAAAAAAATCAACTATACATTACTTCAATGTTTTGATAAGATGTACTGGTGAATTTTTAATTTTTTCTTCCATATTCATTTTGAGGACAAAAAGAGAGAGAAAAATTATCTGATCTGATCAAGGCTTTTCTTTTATTCCTTCCTGAATGGTTGGACAACGTTTTTTAATTAATTTATGAGATTTTATGGTTGATCATAAACCAATGGACAAGACCAAAGTAAGAACACATCTATTCTATAGTTAATACAGTCCATAAATGAGGAATAAGTAATGTTTTAAATTTCCCAAGCCATTTATTTTAAATTCATAATCAATCACTGTCGGAAATATTTCTCATATTTTTTTTCCATATCTATATCTATAATATTTTGTTTTGCCTACCATTGGAATAATTCCAATGTTTTTACATAGCTAATTTTTTGGAATATTTATAAATTTTTTTAAAATAAAAAAAAATTCATTTTTCCTTTTGTCTTCAAATTTAGAATAATTATATATAAAAAAGCCGAAAAAAATGGGTGTGTTGATTATTTCTTTTACTTTTTACTGAAAGCTTTCGGTACTCATTTTAGTATCTTTTGATAATTCACAGAATTATCAACTCATCAAGAAAGAGTTCCGGAGAATGGGTTAGGGGGGAAAAAAATGATGTCTCATTCCCATCACCCCCAATGACATTGCATTATCAAGATCTCGGCTTGATTTGGTTTCATCTATTTATCTGAATTATTTTTAGTAATTTCCTTCAGCAATTATCAGCAACAAAGTTTTGTCATGTTATTATATCTGCAGCTGTCTTTGAACTTTAATCAGCTCAATTGGTTTTAAAAATACTGTTGCCATTTTATCATTTAAAAATTGTTGATTTAATTTCATATGACCAGCTTCGGTGGTGGTGGGAAATAAGTTGAGATTGGTTGATTTTGTTCATGTGATTGTTTGACTTTGGTCTGAAAGAAAAGTGATGACAAAGTGGAAGGAAATAAAGAATCGGAAACAAGGAAGTTTGCAGCGGGATGCTATTCCTGGGTGTCCACAGAGTTGAAGTTTTTTTTGATTCAATGAATGATCAAATTAAAATTTTTTGTCTATTAAATAGTTTTATGCTTTATGACTATTGCATCTGATTATTTGTTAAAGTCTGGTATACTTGCATGCATCAAAAGACGTTTTTTAGTTCATAATTGAACCCAAGTAACTGTAAACATTATAAGATATGGAAGATTTTTCAATGGAATAGCCTGTATTCCCATAAATGTCCAAAATATATATATATATATATATATATATATATGCAGAGTGCAATGGATAAATTATCATTTAAATTATGCAAAAATCAAAATAACACTGACATCTCATTTTAACAGCTATATTTACCTAAATTACACAAAAATATCCTGAAATGCTAAAGAGTAAATTTATTCAATAAAATCAACATTGGCTTCAACCACAGCCACAGACAATTTCAGAATCTCCTGCAACTCTTCTGGACAATCTCCTTGTTTAAATTGGTGAATGTTGCCATAATCCTTACCTTCAGTTCATCTTTGGTGTTGCATGTAGTTTTGTTAGTCTCTTGCTCAACTGCTCCCCACACATAATAATCAAGGAGGTTGCAGTTTGGGGAGTTAGGTGGCCAGAAGTAAGGTATGATATGGTCAGAGAAATTGTCTGACAGTCATGACTGTGTACTCCTGCTTCTGTGACATGGTGCAGAATCCTGTTGACAGACATGGGGCCTTCCAGGTCATGTGGGAAGATGAATGGAGGCATAAAATTAGCAGAATTAGTGATCACTTCAAACACCTTCATAATCACCATTAGATTCATTTAACTCTTTACTGAATCCTCTGCACTATCCTCAGATTGATACCCAAACACACTGAAATTTTCACATTAGAGCATCTGGCACAAATGCCAGGCAGTACAGAATGCCGTTTCTAAATTTCTAGTGGAGTGAATTGCATCATGGTGCTATTTTACGCATAGATGGTGTCCAACTGAACCTACATTACATCCTGTATATCTGTGTATCTTCTTAGAAAAAAATTGTCTATAAATAAATATATATATATATATATATATATATAATATATATATATATATATATTAAATGTGTGTGTGTGGAGAGAGTTATTTATTGTTTTATATATATATATATATGTCTGTGTGTGTGGAGAGAGTTATTTATTGTTTTTTATATATATATATTTTTGTGTGTGTGTGGAGAGAGAGTTATTTATTGTTATATATATATATGTGTGTGTGTGTGTGGATTTAAAATTTATTGTTTTATATATATATATATGTCTGTGCGTGGAGAAGAGTTATTTATTGTTTTATATATATATATGTCTGTGTGTGTGGAGAGAGTTATTTATTATTTTTATATATATATATATATATATATATATATATATATGAACCTGTGTGTGGGTGGAAAGAAGAGTTATTTATTGTTATATATATATATATATATATATATATATATATTTATATATTCCATATGCCATTATCTTACATTTTAAATGAAGTAAACGTTGTATATAAGTTTTTATTAATATATACTTTATTTAAAAGTTTTACTATATTGTGCAAAAATTTTTTTGAAAAGGTTAAATAAATATTTATTTTCTCATATATATATGTACATCACATGCATATATAGTTGCTAATATCTCGTCATTTAGTTTTTGTTTATACTTATATTTATGTATATGATATATATATTATATATATGTGATATGACCATATAAAATTTTGTAAAATTTTATATATCAACAAACAGTAATTAGAAAATATGATAAAGACAAAATAGAAAACTTTCCAATTATATTTTTCTCATTTGAATTGATATCATATTGTTTATATATATTACTTATATATATTTTGAAAAATAAATATAAAATATATTGTATTATATATATATATATATTTTATATTATATATTTTTATATATTCTATATATATATATATTTATATTTATATATATACTTTAATTTATATATTAATATTTGTATATAAATTGCTATATATTTCATATAAATTATATATTTTTTTATATATATATATATATATATATTATATATATATATATTAAATATATATTCTTTTGATATTATATATATTTAAATTATAATATTTATATATATTATAATTATATATATTCATATAAATATATATCTTTGAAATAGTTTAATTAATAAATTCAAAAGTCCTATATTCTTTTTATATGTTTATATATAAATATATCATTCATAATTTTATATTTTATATATATTTATGTCTATAAAATATATATATCAAATAGAAATATATATATTAAAAATACATTTATATAATATATATATATAAAAATGCAGTTTGATATATATATATCTATAAATTATATTTGTTCATATATATATATATATATATATATATATAATACATATTATATATTTTAATTTAAAAAATTTAAAACAAAATTATTAATTTTTTTTATTTTTTTGCATATGTGATGACTGACATTTAAATAAAATCTGGCAAGAGAAAAATCTGAAAATTCTTTGACAAATAAATTGAAAGTATCTTCTGCAATTTTTTATTTATGAGATACATACAAGAATTCACATTTTTGAGAAACTAACACCTCACAGAACATGTTAAAGCCAAGAGAATTAGAGGACATCAGTAAGTAACCTATTCATTGGGTTTGTGTGAATGTATGGTAGAACAAGGACAAAGAGATTAAAAGTTACTTAGAGCAACAACAGACAGGAGGTTTTGGAAATCTATGATTGCTTACATCTTGAAGTTGTTGGGTCTTTAGAGAAAAAGAAAATCAACTGAAAATCTATGTAAAGACGACATGCCTGCATGTTCAATTTCTTCACACATTATCAAATTCTCTTTTTTTTTTTCTTCTAGGACACATAATGATGAAAGTTAGCTGGGAAAATCTAATACTCACAAGACAGAATCAGGGGGAAAAAGAAAATAACCTACTTTATGTGTTTGAGTGAAAGGATGGCAGACCAATGACAAAGAGGATTAATAATGGAGAAAGAGTTACTATGAACAACAAAGAGAATAATGTCAAAGGCAATGTTAGCCATTTCCTTATAAGAAAACTTTCAGCCTTCACTGATCAAGCAGTCATTGCTACTACCATTAGTTGAAATTTATAAAATCTTTCTCTTAAAACAATTTTTCAGGAAAATAGGTTTCTCAAGTCCAGTAGCTGTTATTGCTCTTTCCAGTATTGATGGGGGTTTCTGTCCTAACCTTTTGTATGAAGTAGTGTGGAACAACAACATGATGTCTATATCATTATTTTCTCTTTGAGTTACATGTGATATCCATTTTAGCTGTTGCTGCTTTTGAAAGTCCTCAAGTGATCTGGTTTCTGTTATTTGGTATGTATAGTTCTTTGTTATTCTGTAGTACCAGTCCACAATGTTCAAAGAAGAATGGTCTTCACCAAGGTCGACAGGCTTCATTTGCTCAAAGACATTTACAAGCATTAATCTTAGAAGGCAATTAACTGACAGTTTAGATATTTCTGAATGGGTTTGGCACTATGCATGAAATGAATAAGAATGTCTTGATCTGAGGAGGCTATTTAAGACCATCACGAGTTTTTAGATTAATTTTTGGGGTTTTATAACAATTTACACTGTTTGGTAAAACTGCTCAATCAGCTGACAACAAAGAAAAAGACGAGAAAGTTTTTATCATGAGAATGAGAGTAAAGAAAAGGCTAACTTTTTTGCTTTGCCAGTCCTTGGATTTGAAATGTCAGATCAATCATTTTCTATTTTATTTGCGATAATCTATCGTGCTTGTCTCGTGGTTCTTTACTTGTTAACATAAATTGTTATTGAGGTTGTTGTTGTCATGGATCTTATCAATGATTTCCATTAAGTGATCAAAATTTAGCTCTTTGTGAAGTGATGTTAAAATTTGTGTCATAAGGGTATGAAGTTTGTCCATAGTGTTTTTAGCACTGTGACAGACATTGAGTGCTCCTAACAGGGCTCTCATCTTTCTCAGAGTCTGCATTGGCTTCATGTCATGAAATATCTAAACTGTCAGTTAATTGCTTTCTAAGATTAATGCTTGAAAATGTCTTTGAGCAAGTGAAGCCTGTTGATTGAAGTTTCTAAAAAGATCATGCAGTTTTTTCTTTCATTTGATTTGCCTGTGTAATGGATGATGGCAATTTTAAAATGTCATATGATGCTTCCTCTGGTATTTCTTCAAATAAATCAACCACCACAGTTGCTACCTCTGGAAGTTTTTCTACAACATAGGCCTATCGAGATCTGTGACATGATTTTCTTAGCATTGAAAATTTCAAAGAGCTGTGAAAACCACGTTTGTACATTAATAGGGTTGTAACCTGGCAAAATGATAGTCAGTGCAAGCTCTACAGGGTTAGTAGTTGCATTTGTAGCCATCTTTTTTGTCTGTTATAGAGTTTCTCATTGGTAATGTTGAAAAATTTGTTTCTGTTCACCCCTTTGTAGCAACAAATAATTATCACATGATGATCATCATTAATTAGAGTTTCTTTTGTAAGGATCTCAGCCTCACAGTGTACCAATTCTAATTATCACAGTTAAGCTTTAGGAATATAAAATTTTGAAAAGCAAAATGATAAAAATTGTAATATTTATACTAAAAATCAATTACTGTAAAATTCAATTACCCATACCAGAAAGATGAAATCTGTATGTAAAAATAAAATCATAGTTTCACACAATTCCTTACATATTTATTATATTTTTTATTACTATTATTATGATTATTATTATTTTTATTTTATTATTACTTATATAGGTTCCCTTATGGTTTGTTTTTCCACTCCTCCGCAGCTTTTTGAACAGAAACAGATATATATCCCTCATTTCTTGTTTAAGATCAGGCTTTCAGTTCCTTCTAAAGTCTACTTCAACTTTATATTTCTAACATCTCCACGTAAACTCTGAGATTAACACTATTATTGGGTTTCTGATTATTTCTAAAGTCTTTTAATTCTCTCTCAATCCCAGTAGCCACTTATATCATAGTCTTACTATTGTCTTGCTTGGAGTGAATTGATTAAAAAATAAAACATTATTTTTGGTGGATAACTGTATTTGAAAAGAACAACCCAATTTTTAAAAACTTAATTTCATCTATTGGCTTTTGCAACCAAGAAAAATTAATAAAGAAAATTTGCCCTTTGGCAGGATTTGAACCAGCATCCCTTTTTGTAGGCAAAACAATCCTCAGCTCCATGCTTTAGACTATTCAACTATAAAGAGCATCACAGCCAAGCAAGATAGTACTTGCCTTCATTCTCTTCTCATTTCAGATATCAAATAATGTTTGAACTAATAAAAAAAATAGGCTGAATTAAAAATAAAAAAATATTTCTTTAGAAATATATTCATTATATATTAATGAATTATACATTCCAATTTATACATTCAGAGGAGAAATTGAAATAAATCAAATTGTGTATGCTTTTGTATTTTGGCTGTCTAATGTTTCATTGCTCCTTTTTTATGGTTTACATTTCTTAGCTTTTGAGCGGGGTCATTTTGATATATTTTACGGTAATCTGTCACACAATAGGTAATTGAAAATAGCAGATCATTTGTATTTACAAAATATTCTCCTTGCACCTGCCACTTCTCATTAAGTATAATTATTTATAAGGAATTGATTGTAACTGTGTGTACACATTCTGGTATTAAATCAGTGCATATTTGTGCTTGTGTGTTTGTACTTGTATATGTACACATGTCTTTGTGTACATTCTTGCAGATGTGTGTAATGGGGTGGCCATATTTGAGTGTGTATATGTGTGTATCCACAAGTTAAAAAGCAGTAACAGATAAAGAGAGCTTAAAAGAAAAATGGAGAGATAAAAAGATATTTGAAGAGAAGAGGAAGGTAGAGAACACAACAGACAAGTTTTGTATTACTCAATTGGTCTATGAGTTACTTTGTAAATGATTTACATTCTAAAAGAAATCATAAATATCTCAGTGGTTGGGTGGGTAATGGTGAAAATACTGTTTAATGATTGTCAGTAAGAATGTACATATAACCAATAATTCTGATACACACACATATCAATAAATAAAGGTATTATCTATCCAATGTTAATGGAAGACTTAAAAAGGCGCAAGAATTCAAATGCACATACACACATGCAACAATACATGTAACTGTATTATAGTGCATTTTCATACCTTTCTTCAACAATGGATGTACAATATTTTAATTCACAAATATATATGCTATTATAAACATTATTTTACATGAGTAGACATGTTAAAGTTGACATCAGTATTATTTTAAACAGCAAAATTAATATCAACTAACCTAGAAATTGAGAAGTCCTTACTAAAGAAACACGTGCCTCCTGACAAGAATTGAAACTGTATATCTTTTACCATCAGGGAAACCACTCCTTTGTATGTGTATATATATATATATATATATATATATATATATAGACAGAGAGAGAGAGAGAGAGAGATACATATTATTATTATAATTTTTTTTTCATATATAATCAAAAACAATTTACTCATGACAAACGTGCAACTTCCTTTGGGTGCATTTAGTTGCACCTTGACTTCAAACAAATAGAAAAAAGGAAGTGATGTTCCACGTATGGCCTGCTTACAAACAAAATTGTTCATAACCATTTTAGTTTTCATAGTTGAGGTGCAACTAAATGCACTGAAACGAAGTTGCATCTTTGTTGTGAGTAAATTGTTTCTTTGTCTGTATGAAAAATTATAATAATTACTGCTCTAGTATTGGTATTGATCCCTCTTTTGAATTAATGTTGTGAACATTAAAATTTATATATTATTTTCATTCCCATTACATTCATATATATATGTATACAGATATCTATCTATCTATATATATATATATATATAAGATAGATATGTACATATGTGCCATCCATTTACACAAGCTCATCAGGTAGGATACTCACTACCCCGCTTTCCTTCAGTATGACCTGTGAGTGTCAAATTCTTCATGCCTTCTTTCCTCATTATGTGTCCCAGAAATTTGATCTGTTTCTTTCTAATATGAAGGATAAGTGTCCTTTTTGTTTCCATTTTCTTCAAAACTTCCTTGTTGTTCACATGTTATGTCCATGATATTCCCAGTACCTTTCTGTAGAAAAATTCCGTTGTCTCCAGTTTTCTCTTCATCTGTGTGCAAATTGTCCAGCATTTACTGCCATATAAGATGATTGATATTACAAAGTATTTCTGCATTCCTGAGCTGTACCAGCTTATACCAACAGTCACCACATTTCTTTTTCAAACTCAAATCAACCGTTTGGTTTAATTTAACACAATGAGCTGGCTATTGCCATTCATAGCAAGTGTGTGACAGTATACAGGCCACCACGCATTATCTATGCATTAAATTCATACCTGTATTGTTAATAGGACTAACTCAATGACAAAGGCAGAATAGGCATATATTGTCTCAGGATATGATGAGAAGAGTCAGGTGTCAGTCCTTTCGACAGCACAACGCTAAATGCCAAGGAGATGTCAGCAGAAATAAAAGAAGAAAACAATTCATTTATTTTTATTGAGTCACTGGCTCAAACATACATCAATTTAGAGACAAAGATTTTGACTGTGGCTATGCTGGTAAGGGTGATGGCTTTTTAACTAAGATAAATGATCAAACAGCCCTTCAAGTGTGTGTGCAAGGTGCAGCTGCTGTTTGAGAACAGACCTCTAATAGCCCTAAATAGAGTATGCCATTTACTTTTTGCTGACACTCAAAACGAAAAGTTATGCCATTTTCAAGATACTAGAAACTAACCATAGAGATTTTAAAACAACTTCTTGAAAGTGGTCAGGCTAACAAGAGGAACAGCAGGTTACACTTTATAGATTCTCATGGCAATGTCCACCAGGTTCATGTTGTCTATTCAGGTCTCAATCATAATTGATGATAAAATCCCATCATTAAATTCTTTTATTCCGTTTAGAATGAATTAAGTTTTCTAGTTTTGTCTATATAAGGTCCTTGTGTGTGGTCAGTAGGAATAAGCTAAGTTTGGCTTGTTATGAGTTCTTATGATAAATTAAGATACCCAAAGTAGATTGTTATTGCTGTGAAGAGTGATTTGATCAAGAGAAAATGGGACAATGCTTCATAATCTCAAGTCCACACTCATTAAAATAAATTCGGAAGATCAAATTTTGAATCTGGGTTTTTCTGCCAAATCTTCTTAATTTAGCCTGATTTAGATTTTCCATTTAATCCAATCACTGGAAGACTTTCTTAAGAGCAAAACCTTTAAAAGTATGGAAATAAAATTCTTCTTACCAAGTTTTCCAGATTCTGTCAATAAAATGTAAAAAATTAGCAGTGTGTTTTTTATTCATCATTTATTATAGCGATTACATTTTTGACGAATAAGGTTTTCTCATATCTGAATAGGTTTTATATCACCACTAAAAATATCACATTATTCCCCAAACAACCTAATATAAATTTAGAAACTTTATTTTTTCTCATAGTATAAGGCTCGAAAACCCCTCAAGGTAGAGGGTTACTGAAGGAAGTTCATGATATGAATGTAAGTGGAAGTAGAAGGAAGTGAAGATTATGAGGATAAAGAGGACAGATAACAATTAACACTTGACTTGAAGATTGTTCTGGGAAACATCCAAGTAGGAGTCTGTTCCACAAAGTAACTGTTCCTGTTCCTGGGTGTTTCATGGGAACTTCCTCTTTACAATTGCAATATAGGAGAAAACTATCCAGCCTTTTTTTTTTTAATATCTCAAGAACCTGTTGTGCAAGTTTGATTTAACTTAGCAACCATTCAAAGAAGACTTTATTGTGCATGTATGCTTGCATAGGTATTCTCCTGTGGATTATTCTGTTGGTAGAGAAATAATGCTAAGTTTGTTCACTGCATGACTCTTGAAATTACTGAAACTTGTTGATGGAAACTATTCAAATGATTAAAAATGTCATGTTGATTCAATGAGTGAAGTACAAATAAAACTTTGATGCCAATGCTTCAGACTTAGCTGAGAATCCATTAAAAAGTGATCCATATTCTGAAAGGCCTTCAACAAATTGCTATTAACTCTACTAACCTATCTACTAACTACACTTACATCTAGTGAAGCTATTCCATAAACATTCCTTCATGGCAGTTCTAGCTCTTAGGCAGCAACCACCCTCTGCTTCTTCATGGAGTTTGTCAACAGAGAACTAACTTTGTATAGACCTGTAAACTACCATTAGACTGCAGGCATAACCATTGCTTGCATAAAATCTTTCACAAGATTTTGGAATAGCAATTCTTCTCTCAGCTTGTTTGATCTTCTCTTCCTTCACAGAAGCAAATGGCATGCAGAGAATAGCCTATCAGTTAAATCCATTTTTCTTTAGGGTGCAAGGGAAACCTTTCTATAAACATTTACTAACTTCCTGTGAATGTTTACAACTCTTTCTCCTTCCAAAAACAGAAATTCTATGACAGCACATTCTAGACTGTGTGTGTCTGGAAGACTGCAGGAGCAGTCATTTTGAAGGAGAATTATGGGTAGAAAAAGTGCAGATAACTTCACAAATGTTCTGCACTTTGAAATACTATGGTTTAAAACTATTAGATTGTCAGAAGTAAATTCCAGTTTGGGGAACTAGTTGTTATAACAAATGTATTGTCCTATCTATTAATCATGTGTAGTAGTTAAGAATAAATTTGAAGTGTGCGAACATTTCTTAGCTTTTGCACATCAATGGCAGAATATACAGCGGATGAAAGAAAAATGTTCTCCTCCATGACAATGCAGAATAATAGAGAGGAAAATTTTGGAACTCAGTCTGTTTTATCCAACTCACCATATTCCTATAAACTTTCACCAACCAATTATTACATTTTTGTTTGCTGAAAAATACTTTGATGTGGGAAAACATTCTCTAATGAAAAGGATGAAGAGTGCGTTAGCAGTCGTTAGCATTTCACTGCTCATACTTCTTGATTTTTCTTTTTTATATGCACTTTTCATTGGTGCAATTTTTTTCATAGTTTATATGTGCATATCTGCATACGTGTAGATGTCAAGGTTATTTGATCTTTTTATCGTTTTTTTCACTTTACACTCACTTCTTAACATTTTCTCACCTTTTTCTTTCAATTGTAGCCATTTAAACTTCTGGTTTTCTAGACATATACTGTCATTGTTAATATGTGTGTGTGTTTGTGTGTATATTTAATAAAGTAATACTAATAACAACAACTGATATATGTAAAATTACATAATTTAACAGAATTTTTCTCAGGGTAATAATTATTGTATCAACAGTATCATGTTCATGATACTTATTGAAAATCAATTCAGAGTTTCACAATACTTTGTTCTTCAGGACCTACTTATCTTGATCCAGAAGAGGAAAGTGTCACAAAACTGAGTCAATCTTCAATAATTATTTTTAACTTTTAACATTTTTTTTATACAATAATAATTTATATAATTTAAATAAAGTTTATTTCAAAATTTTTGTAAATTATTGTCTTGAATGTAAATACTTCCAAACCTATGTATTTAAAAAAAAATCCAGTAAAGAATGTATTATACATATGCTTTTATAAGACCACAAATTTCTGTCCTCCATGACAGTTCTATTGCAAACTTGGTTACCTTTAGATTCATTGTAATCTAATTCTTGGATCTTCTGACAAATATTGTATCATAATACTTTTATTGTCTAGAGGGTTTTGTATGACATTTTGAATGTCCTAATCTCCAATGATCTCTACATGTCATTAATCAACTTGTGGTGGTTAATTAAGAGAGTGAAGTAATTAACCTTTAATCTATTGTCTAGTCACTGGGAAGCTGACACAAATGACAATTAAAGATGATGAGATGTGAGAATAACATGTAACAAGAGAAATCATTGTTTTGGGTTTTTATTTTTTTTCTCTCATTACAAAGACAACGATATCAATATCAGAAAACAATGATGCTTCATTTCAAAAATACAAACATATTTTTTCTAATTCTTTTAGTCAAAAAAAAAAAAAAGAAAAAAAAAGAGAAATCAAGTCCTTGAATTAAAAACAACAATCTTCATTCACTGGGGACATTTTAATTAACTTAATCAAATTAACAAGATTGGGAAATCTGACGTTCGTTTAAAAAAATAAAAAAGTAAAATAATATCTGAGAAAAATATCTGGTTCTTTGAAAAGTTATATCACAGCTCTGGCAGAGGAATCAGAAAACCATTCAAATTGTTCTGATGAGATTTCTTCTTTGAGACTGCGACTCTATAAATTTAAGCATGGTACTAGATTGGCAGCTAGGTCTCATTATTTTATAACTGAAATTGCTTGACATAACCATGCATTTTATGCTAAAGGTTTCTGTTCTTGTACTTCTCACATGTGGAATTCTCTTCTGGTTTTCATGCTATCTTATCAACTACAATCTTTGATCCTCAAAGAATTTAAATGCTATATCGATCATCATCATCTGTCTCTTTAATTCCTGTTTTTTTAGTGGCCTCTCTCATTGATAATGATGTTTTCTCATATTCTTTCACACTCAATAACCCCTTGTGTCTGATAAGAGTTCAGGTCTAGTTTTAAATGTCAATAGTTTCTGTTGGCAAGTAAAGTTCAAGAGCCAAGAGAGAAATCGCAGCAGTTTAAATAAGATCTAATGGGCCAATTCACCCTGGGCAGAAGGGAACACAAGTCTATGCTCTGGCTGCTGCCACTGCTGATAGGAACAGTCCATTAAGTTGGAGAGAGGGAGACAACTGGTTATACCAGTTTCAATAAACAATAGTTAACAATGTAATATCTTTTCTTATTTAAAAAGTAAACATTCTGTCATCTCTCCATTATTCAGACAGTCTATTATAAAGTAAGGAGTGGCAGCTCTTTTAGTTAGACAGCAATTTGATTATCAGACTGCACCAATGTTGATCTATTCTTCCTTATGCTGACAGTAGCTCCAGAATCTTCATCTTTTGTTTCACTGTCTTGATGTGCATCTCTAGGAAAGTTGTCATTGTTCTCAGTACCATTTCCTGCAGCATCTGTATTTTCCTTGTCTTCATCTTCACTGTCATCACTTTCTATATTATTATTAGTTGTTTTATTATTATAACTAGCTTTTGATTCTAAAGCTCTCAAGAGTCTACTTTCATGCATGTGAACATAAGTGCCTCCATATCATACTGTCATAATTACATTATCTTTTCCTAAAATCCAACATGGCCCTTTCCATTCACCATCTCTTAAGAACACTTTTTCACCTTGTTTAAAGTCTTCTCCCTTAGATCTTATTTCTTTTCTCAGTGCTCTTTGCATTCTCTCTGATGATTCTGCTACCAAATATGCTTTTCATGCTTCTTGTAAACCTGTGAGATGCCTTTTCATCACATCACCAATAGTTTTATCTTCCAGAAAGAGGGTTTGTTGATAATAGATGGTTTGATTCCAGTCATACACTATCTGATGTGGATTAAATCCATGTATATTTACCAGGCAGTTCTTTGCATTTACAGCACAACTTGTAGCAGTTTTCCATGAAATATCATTTTCATCTTTAAACCTTTTAATGATTTCTGTCATGATCACATTAGGGCACTCAATGATACCATTTGACAAAGGCGAATAGGCTGCAGCTGTTTTGAGTGATAGATTCTACTTTTCAGACATTTTGTTGCTGAACCATTATCCATAAAAAGACCAATTTCATATCCACCATAAATAGCAACCCAATGCTGCATAAACTTATCTTTGATGACACCTGCATTTTTGCTACAGATTATAACAGCCATACTTAATCTCTGAAACAAGTCAATCTTATGTAAATACCAGAGACCAGGATCAAGTTCATGAAGGTCAAGATCAATTACTTGATTAAAATCATTTGCTGGATTAAAACCAACTATTGGTTTCATTTTAGGATGTGTATATTTGTGGCAAATAGCAAATTTCTTGTAAATATCTTTTAGAAGATCTTCAGTTTCCTGTTCAATTTTGCCTTCTGTTTTTAATAAATTTAACAATTTTTCCTGTGAAGCATGACCAAATTGTTTATGTAATTTTAAGTGTATTTCTTTTGTCACTTCTTTCCATGTTGCTATCAACTATGACAAGGATGGGCAACCTGTAGTGCATGCGCCATAAGTGGCGCATTGGATGCTTACAATTGGCGCATTGCATCCTTACGATGAAAAGAAAGAAAAATGGCAACTTCTGAATTCATTTCAAGATTTTATATTTATTGCATGTCCTTTGCAAAAGTGCTAAATGTTTGATTTGTGTTTGTCCCTTTTCTTTTTGTTAAAAATGCTGACGTGGTCCTTTTGGTTGACTGAGTGCTTAACTAACTGGCGGAATGGATTGTGTTTTAAAATGTTTGTCATTCTTTATCACTGCATTGGAGAAACGTTTGTGTCTGGAATTCGTTAAATTAAGGTAAGAATAATTTCATGATTTACATTTCGCTGAATCGTAGCTTCAGTCATTTTCTTCCATGAAAAATGATCAAAAGCAAACTGAGGTCACGACTGTTCGATTTCAACTTGAAGAATTGTTTGTTGCTTTCAGTTATGTATTTAACTTCTAATATTGCTGGTTTGGCGAAAAGAAAGCAGAATCAAAAGACACATTAAAGTTATTTATGTTTATTTTGCCATTATAAACTCTGCCATGAAGATCTCTGCAAAATCTGAAGAGAAAAAAAAAGTCAAAGTATTGATTGATGCCCCCCCCCCTTTCAAAACTCCTGGATATGCCCCTGGTCATAAGCATATATTTTTCAAATAAACAGATTTTATTATAACTTTAAAATATGTCCATATTACAACACGTACTGAAAGGAAGTGAATGTTTGTGTGGCGCATTTAAAGTAATTGTACAAAATATTGGCATATGGAATCAAAAGGTTGGCCACCCCTGAACTATGAGAACAACATTTTCTTATTTCTCATGATGTTCACACATTAGTGTCCCGCTGATGTGGTTTGAATCTTTACTTTCTAACCAAACATCATTATGTGCTCTTTTCCAATGTCAATAACTACTCTTGCTTAGCAAGAGATTCTTTACTTAAGAATTGCCAATTTTTGCTAGGAAAGTAAGTTTCATATGAGTTAACTATCCTTCCATCTCCAAATTTAAATGGCACATGACTTTTCTCATTTTTAACAGACTTTAACTCTTCAAAAGATAGTGAATTGAACATGGAATACAACCATTCATCACCACAAACTGTCTTGGTACATGAAGTGTTTACAATTGCTGCATTCCAAGCTTCCATTAGTAAAACATCTTGATTTGATATTTAGTCCAACAGTTTAGCTTTTGTCATCAAAGTCATATGAACTGTCTCTTCTGAATGTTTTTCTATATTGATATTTTCTGTTATATTAATATCTTTTTTATCATGTGGATTGTCCTTTGCCCAATGATATGTTAATTCACAGACATTATATCTTGATCCAGTGCCCATTAAATACAGGATTCATTCTTCCATGTCCCCTGCCAATGGTCCTTCTACTACTTCCGTTGTACCCTTCTTCTCTATACATGGATCCTCTAAATGGTTCACTGCCTCTACCATGATTTTCTGGTATCATTGTTTATCTCCACTTCATTATTTATTTGCAGTTCTGTTTTGGCAGTAGTAAACATCCCAGTCAAAACATTTTTCATGGTTTCATCCTTCATCTGTGTGCATGTTGTTAAAGTCAACTGTTTTTTGTATAGCAATTTCAGAGTTAATAATGTATCAGTGTTAATTTGTAAATTGGTCAATTTCTTATTTAACTGTTCAAATTCTACTATGAAGCCTAGCAATGACATTGCTTCAGTCTTCATAAAATTTTCTAATTTTGTATATGTAGAAATCAAGTGAATTACCTGCTAACATGGCTGCCTTCTTGTGTCTCCTTGTAGCGATTTTCCAAGTGTAGCTTGGATGTGGCACAAGGCCGAAAGTATGGGGCACCCAGTGAGGATTGAACTCACTACTCAGTCATAATTGTTCTAGCAAGACAAGCTTGCTAACCATTACACCACCTTGAGGTGCCCCTTGTGTCTCCTTGTAAAACAAGCCAGCTAATTTTACCTCATTTTATAGGAGAGTGCCTAATATACCAGTTAGGTTGGTCCATTTCACTAGAATGGACCTGCCTAATACATTTGCATGAGTGGTCTTTATTCACCCATATATTTCTCCATGAAATGACTCAACTAGCTTTTGGCTACACTAGCCAGCTTGTGTGTCAGACCACTGGCAAGCTAACCAATATTCTACAGTATAGGCTTCATACATTTTGTATGTCTTTCCATTTTCAAATAATTTATCCAATTCTGTTAGAACACTTTTAACAGCATCATCAGTTATTAGGAAAGATTTATCTATAACTATGACAATTTCTCGTACTTTATCCTTCCAACAAAGAGTGCCAGTGCTATACCTTGTCTTGTTTTGTCCATTTCAGTAAACATTTGTCATAATTCAACTTCCAATTCCCATTGTGAATATTTTTTGTTACCAAATGTGGGTGGATGCTTGTCAGTAGCCATCTTTAATGCTCGGCTGCCATTGATAAGAGTCCAGGTTTGGTTTCAGATGTCAGTATTTCCTCTAGGCAAATAAAGTTCAAGTACCAAGAGAGAAATCGCAGCAGTTTAAATAGTATTTAATGGGCCAATCCACCTTGGACAGAAGGGGATGCAAGTTTATGCTCCTACTGCTGATAGGAACAGTCCATTAAGTTGGAAAAAGGGAGATAACTGGTTATAACAGTTCCAATAAACAATAATTAACAGTGGCTTTGTTGTCTTGATTTAGGTGAAATGATGAAAAGAAAATGTAATAAAGGTTAAATTTATTTTTTGAGATCATAATCAGCATGGTCTGAGTGGATTTACAACACTCATACTATTAGTTTGAGTATAAATAATGCCATAATGGTTGTGGAAGGGGACTTTAGTTGTGCAGACATACAGTAATTTCCTGAGAACACTAGGTTTCCTAAATGGAAGGAAATTATTTTTATACACAGTTACATATTATATTGATAGTTTCATCTACAGCGACATTTGTAAATAGATTTTTTACATCAAGTGATGCTAAAATGCTTTGTTTGGTTGAATTGTTTTAAAGACTTGAAAAATTTCATGAGTAGATTTGAAACTATATTTGGTAGGTAGGTATGAGTTAATAATATCATTGAGGAATTTTGATAACTGGTAAATAGGTGTTGTGATATGTGAAATGATGGGTCATAGTGGATATCCCCTTCTATGGATATAATGGCAATATTTATACTCAAATTAATGGCATAAGTATGGGAAAACTACTCAAACCATATTTCTTTATTATCTACTACATGTCTTATGTCAAAAACAAAGTATTTGATATGAACAATTGAATAAAATGCTTACTTGCAGTGCCGTGACAGTCGCTTTTAAATGAGACTTGTTTAAAAGAGAAACTGCTGCCAAAATAAACAATTATTCATATATATATATATATAATTCTTTATTTTAAAAAATTTATAACATAAATATGTTATAAAATCACTACAAAAATAGCCATTTTGTTTCAACACTCTCAGTGTCTTATCAAGTGATGATGTTGAATGTAAAATATATATATATATACAATTGTAGACAGAATTATTCACCCCCACTTAAATAATCACAAATAAAGCTATAATACCTCAAATATTGATGGAAACTTCATGTGCATTTTTCGCAAATGATGCAATAATAGATTTTAAAGAATGTGCACTGTTGACCACAACAAAATTTTTAAAGTCAAACAATAATACCAAAAACATTTAACAATGGACAAAATTATTGGCCCTCTTGCCTCAGCAATCAGTTGTGTAACCTTTATTCTTAATCATTGCCTTTAATCATTTTTCATAGTTCCTTACAAGATCATTACACACAATGATATGTATTTTGCTCTATTCTTACTTAGCAATAGTTTCTAGTTCCTTCAAATTCAAAGAACTTCTTTCTTTTACTTTTTTCTTCAAATATGCCCATAAATTTTCATAAAGTTAGTATTTTGTGCAGGGTTTGCCAATACCTAAATTTTGCTGTCATCTAAGTATTTTGTAATAATTTCTGCCATGTGTTTTGGATCATTGTTATGTTGGAACTTCCTATGATTCCCCAAAGACAGCTTTCACGCAATTTGTTGTATATTATTTTTAAGAATAGCCAAAAACTGCTCTTTATCCATGATACCCTGTACTCTCACTAGTTCTCCTTATCCAGAAGCAGCAAAACACTCACACAGCAGAATGCTCCCATCACCATGTTTAATTTTAAGGAGGATATTTTTTGGTTTCCTCCATAACATAACAGGAGTTCATGTGACCAAATAATTCTGGTTTTGTTTTCATCTGACCATAAAACATATTTCCAATATTTGCTCCCATGATCTAAATGGCTTCTAGCATAAGCTAACCTGAATTTTAGGCATTTAGCCTTAAGCAAAGTAGTTTTCCTTGGGGGACAAGCTTGAAGTCCTCCTCAATGAAAGCATCTAGTAACTGTCTTTGTCGATACATTCAACCTTGATGTCTTTACATTATTAATAATGTCCTTTGGTATTAGGATCACTTCAAGACATCTCTGACAATTTTCCTTTTCATTCTCTCAGAAATTATTCACTTTCTGCCAGTCCTTAACTTATTCTCAACACAATGACTCTCGTACTTTGTGATAATTCTTCAAATTGTCAATCTAGGAACATTTAAACACTCGAAAAATATTGTATATCCATCCTCTTGTTTGTACACATGAACTATCTTCATTTGGAGTTTCTTGTCAAGTTCAGCCATCTTCACCATGGTTGCAGAATGAATTAGTTATCATGGTACATGTGGCACTCACATATTGTCTTCTTCATTAACATTTAGAATGTTATAGAACCTGGTCAATAGTTATTCATTTTTGTAGAGTGTTTGTATTAAATGTCAGATTAAGAAAAAATTTTAAAATTGCCATAGAGTAAATTTATTTCATAATTTCCATAAGTGGATTGTAATAATTTTGGACTGCATCAATTTTAAGAAAAATCTATATCTATGAATATAATAGATCAAAACTTCTAAAAATTTCATGAATTATTCAAAACTAAATATGGAATCAACTATTTATGGTAAATTCAGTAAGTACTTGCAAATATTTGCATTTCCTTAGAAAATGTGCAAATATTCAGTGGGGTGAATAATTTTGTCCAGAGCTTTATGTGTGTGTATATATATATATATATATATATATATATATATGCATATATGTCTGTGTGTGTGTGTGCAATAAGAAAATGTAATCCTTGCATAACCAATTAATGGATCCTTTCACAAGACTTATTTAAGGAGTTGTTTCTGATGAAGCATTTTGGTTAAAACTTAATAGTGATCTTATTTAAGGTATTCCTAACATGATGTTAAGGTCATATACAGTTTTGAGTTCTCCTTCTCCTAGACTAATTGCCAACCATGGATAGAGAGCCCTGCTTGTTTTTCTTTTTAACTTAAACCTGGGGGAAGAAGATATAAATTCATACCTTTTCCAAATGTATTTGTAAGTGAGTATGTGCAACAAACTTGACTGGAATTTGAACTTGGATCTCTGATTTCCCATTCCAAGTTGATATTCATTACACCACCCACACATCATATATATATTACATATAATAACATTAATACATACATATGTTAGTGTAGATCTTCATAAAAGTCCTAATTTAGATTAACTGATGAAGAAATAATTTTTAAACAACTCACCTGATCTAAACGGACCATGAAAACATTTTAGTGAATTAATTGTTGTCTTAACAAGAAATCATATTAAGCAGACACAAAAACCTATCTAGTTAATGTGCCTTGAATTACACATAAGTAAAAGAAAATACTCATTTCCTTCTCTATGTTTGGTTTTTGTTTCCTGAGGTAAAAAATATGATGGAAATGAAACAACAAAAGGAAACAAAAGAAGTGTCAACCAACAGAAAAAAAAGAAACAATTATAAAAAATTATTTAAATCTAAACAGGCTAAAGTAGAAAAATGATTAATTTATTCAATACACATCAATGGTTTGTTTTATTTTATCTTCTTTTATTTAAGAGTTACTTCAATAATGATCATTCTTTGTAGGAAGTTTTACATCACTTAAATATTATTGATGTAAGAGATACGGACAGCATTAAAAGTTGATACAAAGAAATAAAGAACAGAAATTCAAAGTGGGACACATTGCTGATCTTACTAAAACCTCGTTCAAAGGAGATCATCCCAAATAAGGAAAAAATAAGTAATGGTTGACAGATTAAATTCTTGACATGATGAAGAGGAGACAACAAACAATGCCAAGATCTGACACAGAAAATAGGATTTAGCCCAAAGAAATTACCAACAAATGCAAGCAAGCAAAAGAGGAATGACTCAATGAAAAGTGTGCAGAAATAGAAAGAATGAGTATTATAGATAAAGCAGATATGCAGAGAAGAATAAGAAAATTTACAGGAAAAAATACTGGTCATCAAGAGGATGCATAAAATCCAAGGATGGGACACTGATAATAGGAAAAAGAAAAAAATACCTTCAGAGATGGAATGAATAAATCTTCCACAAGGAAAGAGTACAATCTGCAATACATAGAAATATTAACAGACTGGAAATATTAAAGATTGAAGTTTAATCAGCACTGACCAAATTGAACAGAAACAAAGCAGCAGGGCCAGATGGCAGCTTTAGATGATTTTGGCATTGATAAAATTACAGACATAATAAATGAAATTTATGTCAATGATATCAAACCAGAAAACCTAAGTAGATCCATTTTTATAGTGCTGCCTCAGAAGCAAGGAGGAAATGAATCCAAACTTCATTGGACAATCAGTCTAATGAGCCACATAATAAAACTTCTATATGTCATGTTCCTTCAGGATGTAGACCATTATGGCTCTCTAAAATTCCCTGCCATTTGTAGATCTTAATAAATTTTTATCTTTTTGTTATTTCTCCTAAACCTTGTTCTGCTATTCATTTATTCCAGAACACTAAGTTGGTTATACATTGTTTTCCTCTGTCCCTCTTGCCTTCAATCTATCCTGAGAGTATCAGATTTTCTAAGCCATCTTTCCTCATTATATGCCCTAAAAAATTCAACTATCTCTTCTTGATGTTAAGTATAAGTTTCCTTTTTGTTTCTATTTTCTCTGAAATTTCATTTTTGCACACGTTTGCTCCATGATAGCATCAATATCCTCCTGTCAAACTACATTTCTGCTGCCTCAAATCTCCTCTTCATCTGTGAGGAGATTGTCCAGCATTCATTGATATTATGTAACAGTTCAGCACCCTGTTTTTTTGGGTTTTTTTTATTTCTAATGAAATTTTTCTGTTTCTTAATACTTTGCTTAGCTTTTAGAATGTATCCTTGGCTATCCCAATACACCTTTGGATTTCAGTGTCATACATTCCATTCATCTGAATTATGATGAATATAGCATGCAGCAGAATGAGACTGGAAATGACAAAAGAATAGTGTGATTTCATTAAAGACACTTGAACAAGGAATGCAATATTTATGTGCATAATAGTGCAGTATGCCAGATAGTGTTGACTTAGTGCAAATATATCAAGCAATATCTAGGAAGTACTAAATAAGAATATCTTTTTACACAAGTTCATTATGTATGTTATTCATTACTTTCTTCTGCCTCTTTTCATTATGTCCTGTGGGTGTCAAATTCTCAATGTCTGCTTTCCTTATTATCTATTCCAGAAATTTCAATTTTCTTTCTGATTTTAAGAATGTTTAAGTGCATATATGTTTGTTTCTAATTTTTCTTAAAACTTCTTCATTGCTCACATGTTTTGTCCATGTTACTCTAAGCACTCCTCTGTAGAACCATGTTTCAAGTCTCCTCTTTATCTATGAAGAAATTGTCCAGCATCCACTACCATATCTACTATACTGATTAATATTTTGCCACCAAAACTGTAATGTCTTGATTAAAGATATTTGCTAAATGAGCAACATCATCAACTTCCCTGGATCCAATTCCTGTTGGCGTCAACAGCATTCCGGATTATTACTCTGCAGGAAAGCTGATCCGTAGCTGATGAAATCGTGTTTTTGTTTTTACAGATATGGTATCCGAACCCCATGTTTAACTATTTCCATACAGCTTAATGTGGCTGAGCAGCTTTGAATTTGTCCTTCTCCTAGACTGGCTGCCAACCCAGGATAAAGAGCCAAATAGGACTGTTACTGATCTGACAGGAAAAGAGATGGATTCATACTTTATCCAAGTGTCATGGGTCCTTACCTATAACTACAGAATGAACTCTTCCTAACACTATGTATACTACGCCTCTCAAGAGAGAGGGACGAATCGAGTCGAGCTGATAGTAGTTTACTCCAAAGCAGACTGACAGTCATACTAACACCTTCCACACCTTGTATTATTATTATTTCGTGTAATATACCTTCATTATTTCTACTCTTTTGTTCGTGTTGTTCTTCCTTGGTCCTAACGTGGACCATAACACCAAGGGTATTTTTGTGAAAGTGAATGCATAGAATCTAACGAGAATTCAAACTCGGCTTGCCAATTTCTTGTTTTGGGTTGTTAACCATAACACTACCTCTAAATTCAGCTTGGTAATTAATTACATAAAATTAAAAATATAGGGTTTGTCTGAATTTCTAAGTTAAAAAAAAAAAATCAATATTATTATGCAATTTTGGTATTATAAGGACAAATTAAATAGAAAAAAATTAATTCATGATGACATTCATGCATGGATAGTAGAATGTGAAATACATACTCTATAGATTGAATAAAGGGTTTAGTTTGAAATTTTCAAATGGGTACTTAATATGTTAGACATCTAAACAGAGCAAAGAGTATAAAATATGGTTAACAATCAAGATGAGGATATTAAGAGAAAGAAAATAAAAAGAGAGAAAGAGGAGAAAAAGAAAGAAGAGCAGAAAAAGGAAAAAGAAAACGAGAAAGAAAAAGAGAGAAAAGGAAAAAAGAAAGAAGAAAGAGAGAAAGAAGAGAAAAAGAGAGAAGAGAGAAAAAGAGAAAGAAAATGAGAAAAGGAAAAAAGAAAGACAAAGAAAGTGGAGAAAAAGAAAAAAGAGAGAAAAGGGATAAAGAGAGAGAAAAGAGAAAGAAAGAGAGAAAGAGGAAAAAAGAAAGAAAAAGAGAGAAAGAGGAAAAAAGAAAGAAAAAGAGAGAAAGAGGAGAAAAAGAAAAAGAGAGAAAGAGGAGAAAAAGAAAAAGAAAAAAGAGAGAGAAAAAGAAAAAGAAAAAAGAGAGAAAAAGAAAGAAAAAAGAGAGAAAAAGAAAAAAAGAAAGAAAAAAGAGAATAAGAGAGAGATAAGAGAGAGAAAAAGAAAATGAAGATGCCATGAATGTTTCATAATTTTCATGTATTTGAAGCCAGTTGAGATGCTGAGATGGTAGGTTTTTCTTTAAGAGTCTTTTATGTGACTCAACGTCACTGACTTATTAGCTTCAGATTCATCCTCATCTGGAATTGGCATTTTATTTTCTTTCATTCTGTCACTGACAGAATGGTGCACTGTGCATTTTTTTAACCAGACCCTCTTTAGAAAACAAAAAAAAAATGTGTATGTGGTGGGTTGCTCTAATGTAACATGTGATTTTTTTTTTATGACAAACCTCCCATATCTACACTCCATATTTTCCTATCTAACAATCAATCCACCCTACCTCCTCAAGATTTTTATTCCAATTCTGTTTTAACAATCTGTTCACATTTTGATAGCTTTTGTTACAGAGAAAATCTTTGCTGTGTGTGTTCTTGCCACATTTTCTTCTTCGTTTCTTCACTTTCGGAAGGTGGGATTTCTTTATTTTCTGTTTTCTTCTTCTTCCATAATCTCTTATACTTTCATTCCCTTACCTTTTCTTTTCATTTATATCTATCACACTCTTCATTCATTTTGTTTTCCTTCCTTTTCTTTTTCATTATATCTTCCTTGCCTTTTCTTCTCTTTATTTTTTCTTTAGTTTCTCTCCTATTTTATTCCTTTATATTTTTCTTTTCTTTTCTTTTTTCTTTTCATTATTCATTCTATCCTTCTATCTATATATTTTCCTTCTCAATCGACTTCATTTTTTTTTTCATTTATACTAAATTTTCACTTTTTCCTTCATTCTTACACATTTTCTCACATCCATATCTCTGACATTTTTAAGGAATTTCTTTTCACACTCTCTTTTAAGTCTCCTTTTTAGTTTCATTCTAGCTTGTATTTATTCATTTAAATATTTATCTCTTTGAAAACTTTTGTCAGCTAAAAATAAACCAAAGTATTTTTTCTTAGCACCAACAGGTTCTTAAAGAGAATGTGCTATAACCTGAAATTCTCAGCTCAATGTATTATATTTGTAAACTCATACTAAAGCCATAAATTCAATCGGAACTCTCCTCTTAAGAGGGTGATACTCATCTTTAACAATACACATAAAATTACATGTGCGAGATAATTCTCTCTGTATATTATTGTTAAGTGTCTAAGCGTGGATGCTAAAAGAAAAAGTCTGAAAAAAACATTCAGATAAGTATGAAAACAGTTTTTCGTTTTATGACATTTCACCGTTCTTTGCATGTGTGTGGCTTTTTATATTCGCTCAAAGGGTGGGCAGAAAAAAAAAATTTAAGCAAACAAATGGTCCATTTAAAAAATTCTGTTTGCTAAAATTTAAAGATATTTTTTTGTATTGTTCTTTCTTGAAAATTAGTAAAATAATGGTTTTTCAAGATAATTAAATCAATGTAAGTAAATGACATTTAATAGGAATTCCAAATTTGGTTGCTGAGGATTTTAGAGCTTCCTCTTTGGATTGTGGAAATAGAAAAAAAAAAAAGGAAACTATTTTTAAGTCTTTCTTAAAAGATATAAAACAAAAGAAATACTGAAAGAGAGCAATCATGAAACTGGAATTCAGAGAAAGAGATTATATATATATATATATATATATATATATATGTATCATTCAGATAGTACTGTTTCACTGTATCACAGATCCTCAGTGCAACTAGACAACCAAATGCCTTAAGTCCGGATCAAAACCCAACCGATTTGGTGTCAGTTAGAGGTTCTGCCACTGAGCCATCTTCACTTGAGAAAACGAGTCAGCCTAATGTAGTGTATTGTTTTTAAATACATAAACAAACGCCAAGCAGCCAAAGTGCTCCATTCATTTTACTGAAGAGTTTCGCATTTATGCAAGTAACTATTATAAGAGTAAAAAGAAAAGTGGTAGGCTAGACTGGAATCAAGCCAATATGTGTAAATTCTTAAAAAAGTGCTCAATACTGTAGAGCAATCACATAGTCAAGATAAACACTCAGTTGTGGAGCAAGCTGGGTGAATAATAACTCCACCTTGAGAAAGAGAGCTATTTATGGTGCCATGGAGCATCTCATTGTGCTAAAGTGGGATAGTCCATTGCTTGGGCTGTGATTGGCTGCTGGAACATGAGTGGAGGTATTTCTGTATAAATACCAGCTTGATTCCAGTTGGTTTGCAGGGTTTGTATTGCGTTACAACCTGCTTTATTTTTGTCTGCCAGCTGGATGCTAGCTGGGACCCTTACACCGGTAAGTGCTGTTTATTGTACTGTTATTCTACAAATACACAATTCACAAAATATGTTAAGAGTGGATAACATGTGACTGCATGGGGCAGTTGCTAGATACACTAGCTGGGATCTGTTCCAGCTGTGCTGTCAAACTCTCTACCTTTGAGCAGAGAGGAACCCGGACGAGGCTATGCCAAATGACAGAGCCTTGTCCAGGGAGGTAGACAGACCCGAACTGGTTTATGTGGGTTCTACGAGGAATTTTTTGCCTGAGCCTATATACCCAGATGTCCCACATTAAACTCAGCCTTGTGCCACATCAACCCTCATGTGGGGGGTAGTAAATATTGACTAGCTGGGATCTGTTGAGTACAACTCAGATTTATGTGAGAACTACCAATCTTCCTATAGTAGCACTCACTACTGGGTTGACTTGGGACTACCTTCTGCATGATTGTTAGATTTATTCTTATTTTATTGGTTTTGTACAATAAACCTTTATTTTATTATCCACCTTGTTTTTCAAGTATATATTCCAATTAGCACGGAATAAAACACTCATTGTTTTTGTGCAAATAATACTTTGTTTTTTTAAGCAAAAGTAGAGTGTTGTCTTATTTCATGTAAATAAATCATATGGTTTCCTACACCTTAATAAAATAATAATAATAATAATAATGAGAAGAAAAACAGGAAACATAATGAAGCATGATAGTGTAATGTAATGCAAAACAAAACAAAGCAACTATAAGACAGTAGGAAAGAAAAAAATGTGTAGGTAAGACTTAGAAGTGTCCATTTTTATTGGCTAGGAGGAAATCCCAGCATGCATCTGTAGGATTTGTCTATAAATTTGGGGAGTTGGGAGTCAACAATCATTCTCTGAAACTGAAACCAACAATATATAATAAAATAGCTATTGATATTTATTTTTCTAAATTTCAGATATACAAAGATTGCCATTGAAAACATTGGCAAGATAAGAACAAGAAGAAAAATAGCTTTAAGAATATCAGAAAAAGAGATAAAAAAAAAAAAGAAAAGTGACTTGACTAACAAGAAAATATTTGACGAATCTGGTGCTGCAAATGTAGAGAGAGAGAGAGAGAGAGAAAAGATGCCTTTTCATGTCTCTGGCCAAACTACCACCTTTAAGTGAACATCACAAAGAGAAACATGCAAGATGGCTGAAGAAGTCAACAGAAATTTTAGTATTAAATGCATTGGATGTACTTGAAGACTGAGCAAGTGTTTGGTCCTACCTGGAAGTAGTTATGTAATTTAAAAAAAAAAATTCTTATCGTTTGAAAACATTGTGAATAACCTGAGAAACTGAGAAGGTGTAGGCAATACCATTTCTGAATGGTTGTTTGCATAGTCAACCTAAAGGAAGAAAAGTAGAGGAGGATGTCTGACAAATTGTGAAGGGTAGTTATAATATATATAATTATAGCATCAAATAAACTCATGAATTTCTCTAAATCCTTAAAACAATACAACGAAACCAAGGCATTTTAGTGTCACTTCACTTGATGTAGAAAATTTATTTACAAATAAACCATCGATATAATCGTTAACTTTGTATATAAAAATAATTCAATTCCACCTTCATCCATCAAACCTAGTATTCTCCAAAAATTATTGCATACCTGCACAACTAAAGTCCCTTTCTATGACCATAATGGTAAAATTTACACTTAAATGGATTAAGTATGGGAAATCCACTCAGTCCATGCTTCTCTATTACATATTACATGCCCCACATAGAAAACAAGATATTTACAAAGGTTACTAAACCCAAAATATATGTCTGCTATGTAGATGATAATTTAATTTTAGCTGTAATCAAAAACAAAACTGATTATATATATATATATATATATATATATATATATATTTGCTTTGATAAAGTCATAAGACAAAATATGTCGGCAAGAACTAAGATTTTTTCCAATTGTCTTTGGATTTATTTACATATAAAAAAAGTATGTTTTATTTAATTTGTTTTCATAATAAAACCTGCCTAATACTAACCAGTTATTATCGATGTTCCAAATAAAATAAACAGATATAATAAGCTTAAATTCACATTCTATATCATAGAAAATATAAGTATACCCAGAATATTTAACCAACACTGGTTGGTAAAAACCAATTTTGTGGCAAAAACATTTACTAGCAAAGTAAAAGCTGACATTTCACATACATACAAATAGAAGTTTTGATAATACAATCAAAATAAATGTAAGTAAATACTAAATTATTATGAATACAGATTATTTAAGTAAATTATATTTAACTCATTTTATACTCTCTTGTGCCAAACTTATTCTTGAGTTTATACTTTATTTTCTCAACTGTATTGAATTTTTGTGTCTGTGTGATGTACCACATAGTTTGGTTGATTAAAAGTTGGTTTCCTCCTAAAATGGTCAGAGAATGCTCAATATAAAAACAAATATAAAAATATAGAACTTAATGTTATCAATTAAACCAAAGGGTGCTTTCTTTTTTGCGTGTGGAGATAAAAGACCAAAGGTCAGCATTTTCATCTAAATCCAGCCAATTTAGTAACTCAGATAGCTGACTGCACCTGGCACTCAAAAAAATAAAAAAATAACTGACAGTATGTATTAAAAGAAAAGCAACGGTAAAAAAAAAAAAAGTATTGTCTGTGTGATTTTGGTCTTGAAATTTACCTTTAGATCTTTTGTTGTATTTCCTTGAAAAAATCTTGAATCAATTCTGTTTAGTATTCAGTTCAGAAGATTTTTCTCCATTGTTGGTTCCCTTTGTCATGTCACAAGTTCTGGCCTTTCTACAGATATTTAAATTATTGAACTTGATATGCCAAATTTTCCCCAAACGGAAAAGACATTGTTAATAACATATGTATAAATATATATGTGTGTGTACAGTATGTGTGAACTTATATATGCACATGTGCAGTTAGATAAAGTAAGTTAACTTATTTAAAGTGATAACATATATAGTAGAACAAAAACGTTTGTTCTGGTTTTTATTGTTTACTGAGATGGCATTTGGAGTGTTTAGTTTTAACAAACTTAATTCAAAAAGCTCACAGTAACATCTGTCAAATTGGTGTGTATTTTAAAAGAAATGTCAAAAGTGACAAATAAAATAAAAACGGCAAATATTTAAACTATACAATACTTAAGGGTTAAACTTAGGAACATTAAGATTACCTCCTCGGTTATCCATCAAAACTGCTATTCACCAAAAAAAAAGAAAAGAAGCCAGTCTCCACCACGGGCCATTTAAAAGATAGTTCGCACAGTGGATTGGTTGTTACAAATATCCAATTGGATGTGCAGAATACATGGTCTTTCTTTGCCTAATTCTTTAAAAAGGCCAGAGTTGCTGTTAGCATTTGATTGAAAAAGGGGATCAGAGATTGATCTCCCCTGATTGGGTCGATTTGGTGATGGGGAGTATGATGTTGAAAGACCCGAAACTCTCTGATGAACCAAGTCAAAAACATCACTGACGACCCCCTCGGGTGCCTACTTAAAAGCGTATTTTTGTATTATGTATGTTTAGTGATTAACAATGACGGAAAATAAGCAGCATTTATGAATTTAAGAAAGGTAAAATATATGTTGAATATTGTTGCTTATGTGAAGTTTTTGTGAATGATCAAATATGTCAAAATTGATTTTCCAATGTTTCATGCCAGAGATTTCTTGTGAAGGTCTGCTCAATATAGTTGTAGTATGCACTACAGTAGATGTTGAAAAAATACAAATATGCCTGAGCTGGTGCTTGCATTGAGGATTAGCTAGCTGCCCTAGTAGACGGACAGCCTTGGATACAAGTAGCTGCACCATTTTACTTAAAAAGAGAACAAGATGAGATGTCATGTAGATAAAATAAAATGTTCAGCTTAAAATTTCTTGAAGGTTACCTGGATCAATAGATACCTGAAAAAAGTAGTAGTGTAGAGCAGCAGAACGACAAATAAATAACAACAACAGAAAGCGGGCATTAGTCTGAATGTACATAACGGTAAATATGTTGTTAAATAATATACACAAAGTTTTGTCATCATTCCTTTCATTTGCATGCTTTCCATGCTGTTCTAAGTAATCACTTTTTATTATGCATCAGAATGTCTTTGAAAAATTCAAGAAGTATGTTATGCATACATTTTCTGTCAGGGTATTTCTTTTAATGGCTGCTAGGTGGCATTGTATCAAGCCACATAAAAAGAAAGGACACAAATGCTCAGTCTCTATTTGTTCTCTCTCAACCACAGTAGTTTCCATTACTACAGAGATGCTTCCTGGGCAAACCAACTTTTAATCAACCAAACTATGTGGTACATCACACAGACACAAAAACTCAATACAGATTGAACTCAGGTGATTACAAACAAAGTTAGTGCTAATGATTTTCAATATTAAATAAAGATATTCTGAGTATGTTGGCTTTTCTCTTCCACATCATAAAATGTTGATTATTCTCAAATAATATTGTGATTGCTGTCGACCTCAATTAGCTCAAATAATCACAGAACGCTCAGCAAGAATTCTCTGGTGTAAAAACTTCACAATTCAGTTTTGGTATGCACAGAAATGGCACAAATCACATCTGAAGTAGAGTTTGAATCTTACTTTTCTTGAACTTAGAAGTAAATGCAGTATATGCAAAAAAATATTGTTTATTTTCATTTGTTTTTAATGTTAAAATATATAAAGAAAAATAGTATAATTTTGACAATTATAATAAAAAATACTTGATTATAAAACAACTGTCACAGTATAATAAAAAAGTGATCTGTTTTAATGCAGTTAGTTAAAACTAGACACTCCTAATGCCATCTAAGGATTAACAAAGAACAAATATTTCAGCCAACCAAGAATAATGTAATGGCACTTGAACCATTGGATATTATATCCAGTTTATGTGAATGTTAGTGATAAAACACAAATTAACCCAACAGATTCCCTGGTGTTAAGTGGTTACCAGTGAAGGGCAAAAAGCCACACATTAGTTAGACATGCCAACAACAGGTCTGAAAAGATTTTAACACAATCTGCACAATTGGGTCATTATATAATTTAAATAGTTTACAAGAAAGAAATTGAGCTTCAAAGGAACATTTGATCCAGAAGACCTTTGGCTTTGACCCTGGATTTTTGAACTACAGTTCAGTTCATTTGACAAGTTGGGCTTTGTTAGGCTGTTTGACAGTTGCAAACATTTTATAATAGCAATTATAATGTATTTATGGTAGAAGTGTCTATCTAGGTATAAAAATAGTTTTTAGATTTGTCTTCTGTACATAAGAAGAAAGGGAAAAAAGCAAGGATTTATATTTTAAAAGGATAACCAAAAAATATATTATTATTATTAATGCTTTGGTAGATATAGTTTGCACTTGTTAGATATTATTATTAATAACAACAAAAATAATGATAATAATGTTTTGGTAAATATCTATTTCACAGAGAAAGGTGCACATATTTGATGTCATATAATATGTAAAGTTGTATAAGATGCACCCCGATTTCAGCAGGGCAAATCAAGAAAAAATTAGTAATTAGTAAAATTATTAGTAAATGGTACAGCCTAGGCTATATTTATGAGGTATTATTTTGGTTAAACAAGCCATGATTACAAGTAAACGAAAAATAATAGAAAAAAATTAACACAAGCCTGTAAAAAATTTATTATATCCAAAGGTAAGAAAACAAAATAAAAATCAAGCAATTATTACAATTGAACAAAACAGTACAGTTACTATTAAAATTCAGCTAAAAATTTTCCTTTATAAGATCTGTACAACCTGCGTCTTGTAAACGTCTTATTGGAATAATTAGGATATAAAAATTCTGATTGTATTTATACAAATGCAACCAGAAGTTATCACATGAAAAATATTAGTGAAAAAAATATATTTTACAAATATATAATTTGAATTTATTGCATACAATTTTAGTGAAACAAAATACTAATATTAAATGTGATGAAATTAATATAATGAATATTATCAATGATAACACTTTTAATCTGCATAATAGCCTCTTAAATAATGACAATAGGTATATGAAAGTTCCTATGTAAGTGTAAGCTAACAGGAGTTGCCAGGTAGCTAATTTTGGCTGACTATTGCAAATTTTAAACTTACATATGGCATATAAGAAGTAGGTGAATTTTAAAAGATATTTTTAGAAAAAAAAGTGCGCCTTATATGCAGTCAAATATGGTAACTGAATTTCAATTTTATCTTTAGTTCACATTATTCCAAAAAGCAGAAAGACTAAGATATTTAACAGAATGTCAATGAGTTTCTCAATCACAAGGCCTTTCTAATGGGGTGGACATCATGTCAAAATGTCAACCATCTTCTTTTTATGTCATCCAACAAGGTTTGGACATATGACAGTAAACACATCCGGTTCTTTCTATCCCTTGTAGCTCTCAAAGGTTTTTTTTTCTTTTTGTTACCACTCCCAGACCCTTGTTCTGCCATCCATTTGCTGAACCCGTTAAGTATTGCCTTTCCCTTGTCCCTATGGGCAAATAGTTAATATCAGATTTTCCAAACTGCCCTCCTTTCTCATTATGAAAATTTAAAAATAAATTTTTATATGAATTAAGTTTCCTCATTTGCATCCTCTCCAAAACCTTATTTATTGCTCACATGTTCAATCCAACCTTATCCTTAGCTTAATTTCTGTAGAACCAATACCTCCATTCTATTCAAGTCTCTTCTTCATCTTTAAAAAAAACTGTTCAACATTCAAACAAAAAGTAGGACAGATTTCAATAACCCATTCATGTATGATATTTTCTTTGTTATAAACAAAAACCCAGATATCACCATGTGATAATTTCATAAAATACAAATTCATTTTTATTAGTATTTAATTGTATACTTTATATTTTGTCTGTTAATTTTCCCAGCAATATTTGCCAGCAATATATTTTACTATCGGAAAAACCTCTTTACAAAAATACATCAATGAAACCCGGTCCTGGTCTGTTTTTGCTTTTACCCATATTCTGGAGGAAGAAGAAAAATCTTGTACCATTAAATAACCTATTGAGGTTGATATGCAAAAAAAAAAGAAATGAAACCAAATTTGAACTCAGAACTCCGAATTTCTCAATCTGGAAAATATCCATTAGACTTATTTCATGTTTTTAAAAATGAAACCCTTTCAAAAATTCAAAGAATTTGCTTTTTTCCTTTAATAAATGATTCAGGGCTTGTTCAGACACGAAGAAAAGAAAATTTTCATAAAATTAATCATCATCATAATGATGATAAACAATAAATATTTGCTGAGTAAAATAAATGTTGATTTTTAAGAAAGAAAAAGAAAGATACCCAACCTTTAAAATTAATATAAGTCATATTGTACCACTTGTAATTTCAGTTGACAAAGTCTTCCTGCATCCTGAAATGTATATCGTGTGAATGAAAAGATCTTTTGCATTTTGTTTCTTTCTTTTTCGGCCATCTTTCAGATTCAAATTTTAATGGCTCCCATTTGTATTTTTCCATGGGAATGGTTCTGAAAAATGAACTCAAAGGAAAATCTATTTTTTTTAGCATCAGTTTTTAGAGATTTTTTTGGCAGGAGAAGGATTCACATTTCTTTTGCATTTCCTACCTGCACTTCAGTTGCACTTCTTTTCTTGTATGATAACATTGACCTTGTCAGCAAGCACATTAATCCGTTTGCCTTTTTTTTGTGTGGAAAAGTAACAAACTTGAACCTTTGTAAGTAAATAAAAAAAATTTAATGAAAACAGAATGTTTTTGTCCATTGACACTTTCATTATTTCAATTATTTTCAAATGTTTGGCAACATTTATTGTTTTTAAAAGTGATGATTAGAATTGAATAATTGTTAAAAATTTTCCCCGGTTGAATTTGATATTGTATTCTGTTCTTGAGAATTTTGCAAAAAAAATTAAATAAAAATTTATTAGATTGTTTATTTACAAGAATTTTGCTTTTTGTTTTTCTTCCTAAACCAAGAAAAATCTAAACTGTCCTGTGAATATCATTTTCCAAGCCCTCTTTCCTCATTATGCACTCTAGAAAGTTCTCTTTCTGATTCTAAGTACAAGAGTCCATTTTGTTTCCATTTTCTCTAAAACTTCACTGTTGCTCATATGTTCAGTATTCTCAGCATTCTTCTATTGAATTTCTGTTGATTCAAGTCTCGTCATAATCTGTAAGGAGATTGCCTAGCATTCACTTCCCTATAGGAAGACTGATATTACATAACAGTTAAGAACTCTTTTATTTGTTTCTAATGAAATTTTCCTGTTTCTTAATATTTTGCTTGGCTTTTGGAAGGCATCTTTCACTATCACAATGCACCTTCAGATTCCACTTTCTAACCTTTCATAAAACACTTTCCAGATATTTAAATTGTTGTACTGTTTGATTTTGATACATCATTTAGCTCTATTTTTTTTGTTTTGGGGGTGTTTAAAACCAAGATTTAATTTTTATGAAATTCATTCTACAAATACAATTGATGTTTTAGTTTTTTTTGTAAAGATTCCCTACCTTTTGTTTAGATTCCTAGAATTTCTTTTCTCTGTTTTGACTATCAACAATGTGCCATCTGCATATCTAATTTTTTTGAGATTTCATAGGCAAATCACCAATGCATTATTTAAATTTAATGCATTCTAATTTTCGACAGCCTCACTGTATAAGTTTGAATAAGTTTGGTGAGAAGACACATCCTTGTCTTAGTTTTTCATAAGTTTGATATATATTTACTTTGGTCCTTTGACTATTTGTATAATTTATTGACCAATGGATGCCAGTATAGGTTCTGGATTACTCTAATATCCTTCACAAAGATGTCAAGGTTACCTGGCAATCCCAACAGTTTTTTGTAACATACTTTATCAAACACTTTTACATTACTTATAAAACACAGGCACACATGCTTCTGCATTTGTATTGCTCTTTCTGATATAATTCTGAGTATAAAAATTACATTCCTTGTTCTAATGGATCCACACTGTTCTTGTCCTATTTCCAAGCCCTTCTTAATGTGACAAAATTTTAATCCAGTATTTCATGCTCTTTCAAGACTAATTTACTGGGTAACCATAGATGGCATTGTATTTCATCATCAAACATTCTTGCAACCAGAATATGCTCTCACATGACTCAGCTAATTGCAGTATTCACAGATATGAGTAACTCCATTTAAGGATCCAAGATAAAGTTGTGTCCATTTGATTATGTTTTCATGCTACTTTCATCACTGCCCCACCCTGTTTCTTTTACCAGCCACCATCACTCCAATGCATAGTTTTGGTAAACCTTTTTTTGTTTTATTTAATGAGATTCTATAGCTTAAGGGTTTTACTTTTTATTAAGGTGACAATTGGGGCCAGCCTGGTTGTATCCAGAAGGGTTTGTATCCGTATGCAATCTGTTAGTTGGAATGAATCGCATGATATGAATCTGGAATTTCTTCTAGACTATCTATTAAAATAAAGATGCACCAATAATTTTCTGGCAACTGATGGCCAAACACCTTACGTCACAAGCAGACATTTAAATTTTATGCTATTTTCAGATGGTACCACAGATGGTATTGTATTTAATGATAGTTTAATGAAACTTTCTAACAATCAATAGTGCAGAGATACATGAGATGCATAATTACTGAGTTAGACATGTATTATTGAATTATAATTACATGACTACTGCTCTGGCAAAATGGTTAATCTGGCATAGTTCTGGAACCAAGGATGCCAGAAAATCTGTAATGTTCCTGAAGTATTGACAACCCAGTAAAATAATGAGTGAAATATATACAGATATTTGAGATATTATTCCTTTTATTAATTCATTTTTCTTCATCATTCTGTATTAACCAACACATTCATCCAATCGGCCATATCTTACACCTGGAGTTTGGTATTGCAGAAAAGTCATATACTCTGGTTCAGTGGAAGAAACAGACAAATAAGACTAGTGACTATTAACTGATATGGAATACCTCTTAAGTATGGAAAACAGAATGCCAACAATATAGTATTTGGATTGAAAAGAGGATTCATTTCAAAATTCTAAGAAATCACGCCAAATTTTTTTCCGACTGAAGAAGGCGAGAAGAGATATAATATGCTGAAAACTTTGTGAATATTCCAACAAACCCATTATAGGTTTTTATGGTGTAAATAATAAATCATATTATATATATATCTTAATGTATTTTCTGTTTATAGGGTAGTTTTTATAAACTGAAAATATATTAAAATAATTGTTGGGCTTAATCCATTTCATAATATATATAATTTAATTATTATATATATATAACAAAAACATGTTTTTGAAACACTATTAATTTCAATCATGTTTCAACATTACAAATGTGTCTCCTTCAATACTAAATATGATTGCCAACATTGTCCAATTTTTTACCATGTCTTTATTTTAATATCATGTAATAAATAATATTTAGCTCTATTCTGTATTGAGCCCTCTTTTAAATTAAATGTTACTAACATTGGAATTTTACTCTATTTGTTCTCATTTTATCTGTGTATATATATATATATATATATATAAAAGGCAGGATGTGTGTGTGTGTAACGAATGCATGGCCACAATTTTCAACAGATTTGCACTAAAATTTACATGCCCATGCTTCAAGTTAGCAGGAAGGCCAAGACCAACTTTGCATTTTCCAACTCCCATCGATAGTAGAAATAATCGATTTTTTCATGCTTCTACGGCAGTTTTCATGTAGTTTGCGGCCATTTTCTACTGGCCAGAGTGAGAGCCAATAGCTGGCTGCCACGAGTAGGCAGGAAGATTCTATTGGCCAGTGTGAGAGCCAACAGATGACTGACACAATGTTAACTAGCATGCTAGCATGCAAAAAAAAAAAAAATGATAGCTGCATTCGTCACAAGTGGGAAAAATTTAAATCTGCATGGCACTTTACTCCAATTGGCTCATTCGCTTGCTTAAACTCAACACTGATTCTGATTCCACAGAACTGGGTTGGGTGTGAAAAAGTATTTGTTGTTAACATTCTTTTTCATTCGGTTTTTCCAGTTACGCAGTCCTTTTTTTAAAGCTGATCGTTTTGTGTTCATTTTGTTTAATTCTTTTTCGTAAAAGATTTAATGTTTAGTATTGAGCTTAGAAAAAATTCGCATGTGTCATAGGCAAGAATCAAAGGCATGTATCAACATCAGCATGGCAAAGGGCACTCCTTTAAAGGCAAGGAAGGGCAAAAAATATTTTAAGTCAAGTGATAGTGTATTGTACCTGTGTGTTTCATTGAATTTGAATCAAACACGGGCAACGCCGGGCCATGCTGACATCCCTGCTATAAACAACAGGCTATCTTGGACTATAGACTGACAACACATCAATTTTCTTTCTGGTTATTTCGCAATTTATTTTAGTTTATAGCTATATTTTGATCAATGGGTTAATTGATGGAACAATTTTTATTTGCTGGTTAATATATATGTATATTTTTTCAAAAAATAAAAACGATTTCTGGTGTTCCTACTTTTTTTTTGATTATCAAAAAATCTATTGAAGTTCAGATTTTTTTTTTTTTTTTTTTACCAAAAACCCTCACTTTAAAATCCAATGGCCTCATTTTTGGGGGATTAACTGTTTGTCAATAAATGGGACCATTTCTTAAAATATATTAGATTGATGTCTTATTGGACCTGGGAATACCAGTGTTAAAGAAGACGTTGTTCCATAACCACAAAAACCTCCTGATCATAGGCGCTGTTGGAAATGTTTATCATCTTACCCAGGATGCAATTGTTGTTTTGTTTTTATATATTGCCTATGCCCAACCGAAACAAAACTAAAATTCATCTTAGAATCAGTGAAGAATTTTTGAATAAATGCAGGCATGACAGGTATTTAAACCATCCTAACGAAAATTCAACTCAGAAATTCACATCTTTAGAGAAGGTAACGATAGCAGACTATCCAAAACAACACCTTTTTTATGGAAATTCTAACAAGCAAATGTTGATGGCCAGTTATGTTTCAAATTGTGTAATTGTGTACTGATGAGCCAGTCCAAATTTTTTTCTTTTAAAGTCCAAGCATCAAACAGGTTAACCAATCTGTCCTGCTTTAATATTCTAATCACAAAGGTTTGAATGAGGCCATTTTGTTTATCAGGATCCGAATGTCCAGTGCTAAATATTAAGAGGAATAGAAGGAAGAACTACGCTCTGCTACTTTTACCAAAAATATCCACTGCTAACCAGAATAACTTTGTTTTTCCACAGTAAAGAAATATTCCACTTAGAAAACTCTGGATTTATTCTCAAAGACGACCGTCAAAAAAACAGAGTCATGATGTTCCATCTGTCTAGACATGCAACTAAAAAAAACTTGAAGGAAATGAAAACACAGTCCTCAAGACGTTAAGATAATTTTGATTTTAATAAATCTCTCATTTGTAATCTGCATTGATAGAGTTTTGTGTATTAAAAATCCACAAGATATATATATATATATATATATATATCTATATCTACTTCTTCTTGTATAAACCGTGTCTTTTTCAGAATGTTAGAGATAAGGTTTGAAATGTTTTATCTTAGAAATTTATTAAATATTGTTACTGGAATTTGCAAAATTAAAATTTTTTGAAAATCAGCTATTCTAAATTCTTCGTTTTTATTTACGCTGTATAAACAACTCCAAGCTTAAGAAGAATCTTGATGAATCTATTTAAACAAAAAATAGGCTAAATTATTCAAATTTTTGATAATTTAAGATGTTTTTTTTTTACTAAAAATGATAATTTAAAATTCAATATAAAATCTTACATGAAAATTGGTGTAGGTTTTGTTTAATTTTATATCAATTTTTTCTTGATTTTTTCCAACTTTAATTGGTGTGAAATTATAAACCTTTCATCTTATTTTCCATTTTCATGGTATAAAAGGTACGTTTTTTTTTAATTATATATTTAGATTATATATATTTATATTGTATTTTACTGATAAAATGTGTTTTTAATATTTGTTTTGTTTATTTGTTATTTTTTTGACAAAAATAAAGTATTGGAGCTGGCCTCCTGTTTAGAACTCACCGAGAAAAATTAAGTCATTAAAAGTTTTTAATATATGTTAGATTCCCAATGTTTGGCATCTTGACTGATCGATTAAATTATGATTGGTTTGTTAGTAATAGTGTTTTTTGGTTGATCGTCCTAAACCAACTCCATGTTTTTCAAAAAATAGAAATATAAATTTCTGTAAATTTCTTCAGTTTAGTTATAAATAGATAAACTTCTGTTAATGGGGATTAAGATGGATTGTGGTTATCACCAGATGTAATTTTGAAATCTGAGATTTTCTTGTTTTACGCATAACAGAATTTGATGTTTTAAAAATTTAGTATCAAGTTCAATGATCTACAGAAAGGGAACGGACAAATCTGGCTAGAAATTTGGTGTTAAAATCATGAATAATTTATTAAATCTTCAAACGAATTTTATATTTTTCCTTTAATATTATTATGTATAACATAAAACATCTCTTCACATCTGTTAGAAGCTGTCTTCCAAGTTCTAAATCCATTGAATGCCTTCATTTTCACCGGAACTATATGTTCACAAAATTTTATTGTATCCTGAGTATTTTTTTCTGCATCCTTTTATCCTGGGTAATTTGAATAAAGCCAGCGATTAAGACAAGGCCTCTCAATCAGAACGGTTTTTAGGATATTTAAAGCACCAATGAATTGCTGGTGTTCCCAGGTCCACATTATGGACATGGGTAGCACCTGTTAGAGTCCCAACAATGGACAAATAGTTTATTCACTGGGTGATTCAAAACACTATGGGTGTGTAAAATAGATTTTAATACCAGAAATACTTTTGGTTTAAAAAAAAAAAAAAAATCTATATCAGTAATAAATTTAAAAAAGAAAATTTATAAAAAAAATAAAAATTGTTTTGTTAAATAAATTCCATTTTGTTATTGATATTCCACAAAAATCTTGAATACCAAACTATACATTTTTGAAAAAAAAATATACCAGCTATACATTTCTTTTTCTTACCAGTTATAAATTTTTGAAAAAAAAGCTGAAATTTTGTTAGCATTACCAGTTAAATAAATTTTTGAAAAAAAAAAGAAAATTTTGTCAGCATTAAATAGAGTTGTGATTGATATGCCAGAATAAAACGGATAATTTTGATCTAGTTATGGTTGAAAATTCGCCCATTCCAAGTGAAAGGGGATAATTTAAAAAAACTTTCAAGAAAAATAAAATCCATCCAATCAGATTGTAAATTTCCTAAAATTGGTTAGAAATGTTTAAAAAAAAATATGATTTTATTGAAAAATGGTTTAAATATATATGTATACATACACCCTTTTTTTTTTTTACCAAAAATTTTATGAATCTATTTCAAAAATTTTGTTGGCATTAAATGACCCAGTGAGGTTGATATGCCATAAATAATTAACAACTTCTTTTTTTTTTTTTTTCTTCTTTTTGAATGTCCATTAATGGTCAAAATTAATCATAACCTCATTAAGGTGCTTTCAAACCCAGTTTATTCAAATCATAGGTCCTAGATTATGCCCTGCATATTTAGGTAAGCACCAAATAGGAACTAAATCATTTAAGAATTTCAAAGAAAAAAACAATAAATATACTAATATGAAAAACAAAATTTTAAAACCTCCCAATCTATATCAACCAAAAAATAATTGCAACCTCTGCCAACTATTAACATAGATATTTATAGTTGGAATAAGAATGATCTTTAAAAAAAAAAACAAAAAAAAAACAGTATCCTCTATCAAGTATTCCAAGAAATAATTCATACAATGATCTGAAATTGGAATGGAAACAGTGATGGCACCTACCCTGAATCCATCGTAAGAATTTGAAATGTGGAATTAATAAATATTAAACACTTCAAATACCTTTTGTTATGGATCGGTATATAATCAAATTTAGTGATGGAAATTTCAAGGAAATTTTTGTCCTTGTAGAATAAGCAATGTTTGGTTTTTTCACCCAACACTGTTGTCTATCCAATTAAAACAAACCTGAAAACTCCGATGTTCTTATTCGCTGATATCAGATCAAGATTCTCATATGGATGTCATGCATGGCATCCAATTCATTCAGAAATATCTAAACTTATCAAAATTCCAAAATGGCTTTATATGAATTCTAAGCATCGTTGTTTTTGACTATTTTCATTGATTATCAAACCTTGTGGACTAGTGCTACAGAATCAGAAATAAAATACTGTACCAATTAACAGAAATGATATCCCTTGAAGACTTTCAGCAGCAGCAATGACTAAAATGGATAGCACGTGTAATTCAAAGAAAAAATAATGACGTAATCAAGACATTCCACACTATTTCAAACAAACAGGAAATAAACCTCCATCAATACTTGGAAAGAACTATACCAGTTACAGAACAAATAACCTCTTTTCCTGAAATACTATTTTCAAAACTTATTTTCCTTGAAAAACTTTTTTTTAGGGAAACATTTTATAAATTTCAACCAATGGTATCACTGGTTGCATAAGAAAATGGTTAATATTACCATTATGTGTCAATATTTTTCTATGATTAATTGTGTTATGGTCCGGTTTTTTGTACCACGGTGATAGTCCAAGGTAGAACCAATAAAGAAGAACTCGAACACAGGTATGGAATAACACAGATATATTACAAACAGGAATATATACAGGGAAGTAGAAGTGTTAGTATGAACAATCAGGTTTAGTAGAGAGCACAATGTAGTCTCGACCAGTATCACTATTCCAATGTCTTGCAGTAATTGTCTGAATGCGACTCTATTTTGGACTGCCTCTGACTCGACTCTTGACTTGACTTGAACTACTGACTCCTTGCCTACTCCTGAGGTGCAGTATTTATTAAGTATGGAATAGTTGATTATTATTATTATTATGGGTAAGATCCCATAACAAATTGTTTTATATTCTCTGAGCATCTTCTTTGATTATGATGAGTATCCATTTTTATTTTTAATATTTTTGTTGAGAAGTAAACATTACACCCCTAGTGACTCTATGAACTTCTCCAATACTATAAAGAGTTCCATCATATAAGGTTATTAGTAGTCATTTTAGTGTCAGGCAGTATGCAGCCAGGCTTGCGGCTGTCTTGTCAAACTCTCTGTCTTCAGACAGAGAGAAACCTAGACAAGGCCATACCTATGGACAGAGTCTCGTCTTAGGAGGTTGACAAACTCGACACCATGTATTCAGGGTCTAAGGGAAATTTTTGTCTGAGCCTACAGATTCAGAATCGCCCAACATAAAAACTGTCCTTGTGCCACATCCTTCCTTGTGGGGAAGATTGAGTAAATACCAGTTGTATTGGAGTCAGGCAGTTTACTGCCAGGCTTGCAACAGACTTGTCGATTTCACTGCCTTCAGGCAGAGAGGAACCTAGACAAGGCTATGCTTGGGCAGAGTCTCATCTTGGGAGGTAGACAAAACCTGACCCCATTTATACGGGGTCTATGGGGAATTTTTGCCTGAGGCTATAAGCTCAGAATCATTAGTCTTCATACTAACTATACAGGCATTACAGCAATGGCCTAAGCATTATGCATATAGAATAACGAATTGCAACAGGATTTACAAGAATTTTCTAAGATAAAATGTTTCTATTCTGGTATATATTTTAGTTTTTTTTTTTGTTGTGTCCTTGTTAGAGCCAGAAATAAAGACAGAAAGAGAGGAATTGAGTTAAACAAATATATTAACAGAAACAGTAATACAAACATATACAAACGAGAGTGTTACAGCAAGAATGTTTGATCCGACTGTCAGAGCTGACTGCTGGAAACTTCCCTCTCTAAAAGGTAATACATGCTCCTATTTATAGCTAGGAAAGTCTATGTGTGTGTGTGTGTGTGGGTAAATTACCATAACATTTTTATAACTATTTACATGGCATTGGTATTATTAGCAGTTTCCTTGTAAGGAAAGAAATGGAATTCATTGAAGGAGCAGCTTTCTTCCTAACATTTTGCTTAGTGTGGAATGTCAATATCTTGTCATTATTCTTACTTCAAGTTACATGTAGTATCCATTTTAGTTGTTGTTGTTGTTGAAAGTCCTCAAATGTTGTGGTTTTTATTATTTGATACAGTTCTTTGTAGCACCAGTTCATGAGGTTTGAAAAAGGATGGTCCTCATCAAAACCACTCAAAGCCATTTTAAACCACTAATATGAGAAAGCAGTTGTATACAGTTTAGATATTTCTGAATGGGTTCATATGCATATCATCGATATGAGAGTTTCAATCTGATTAGACTATTTCAGAACATGACTTGAGTTTTTAGTTTAATGTTTTCATTTTATAGCAACTGGCAGTGTTGTGTGAAATTATTCCTAGTGAAGCCTATTCTATATTCAATTTCCTTATCTCCTATACCAAATTTGTTATAGCTGATGAAGTTTTGAAATGTTCTTGGTTCAATGGAGGAAGTCATTGTAGATTATTGTTATGTGCATTTACCCATGCATGCATATGCCCTCCCAGCTATAAATAAGAGCAGGTACTGCCTTTTAGAAAGGGAATTTTCCAGCAGTCAGCTCTGACAGTTGGACTGAACATTCTTGCTGTAACACTCTCATTTGTATATGTTTGCCTTACTGTTTCTGTTAATATATTTGTATAACTCAATTCCTCCCTTTGTGTCTTTATTTCTGGCCCTAACAAGGCCACAACAATTATGATGTTTCATTATTCAATCAAATTTTGGGTAGTGGAAAGTTAAATGACTTTTACAAATGTTTTCTCCGATTAAAGATATTCAGTTTAAAATATTTTTTCCTAACAATTTCAGCTTATGACCGTAAGTTAAGTAACATTGATCCTGGTAATTAGCTAGATGGGTGACCACTTGGGAACACCAGATGCTGTAAGCTTGGATGTGCAGATGGTGGAATGGATAATTGTTCAGAATTAGGAACCTGAGTTCCAGTTAAGTTTGTTATATTCACTTACACACAAAAACTCTTGGAAAAGGCATGAATCCACTTCTCCTCCCAGCTATAGGCTTACATCAGTAAATCAATGCAAATTATATCCAAAATATTCTTATACTTTAAAAATATTTTCTGGCTTTAAATAACCTGCAAGAGGTTGATAATCTGTAAAAAAGAAAATCAATCAATCCTCACAATTTCAGCATATGGTACAACATTTATTTTTGAAGACATTTTCAAAGGCAAAGCATGTGAAATCCATTTATCTATTGGTCTTAATTGATTAAAATTTATGTTTAATTTTGACGATAATACAACTTCATCTTTAGTAAATGTTTAATAATGTTTGTTGTTTTTGTTTAACAGTATATCAACCTCTATGGATTATTTAATGCTGAAATCTAAATATATTTTTACACAGTATTATTTTTTTGAGATAATAATGGTTTTGTGATACACATCTTACTAATTAACCCATAGCTAGAGGTAGAAAAGGTGGGCTCATAACTTTCCCAAGGGTATTTGTATGTAAGTGAATATAACAAACCCAACTTGAATTGGAATTCAGCTCTCTGATTAACAATTCCAAGCAATTATCCATTTGCCACCTGGACATAAAAGCTTACAAGTGGTCACCCATCTAGGCACTGATCAGGCTCGATGTTGCTTAACTTTAGTGATCATACAAGAATTGGTGTTTCAACATGATACAGCCCTAAGCCAAATGTCTAAAAGGTATATGAGATTAACTTTAAATATAAAAGATTTAATGTTTGGTCACTTCTGGACTGTCAAATTAATGTTGGTGTGATGGTGTGTGGTTTTGGAAATATTTTTCAAACATTGATGATAATCTTAAGGATACAAGAGACTGACTTTCACCTCACAGTTGGGAGGTTTATAACTTTCTGTCATCTGGTTTCCTTGCATGTGTATTTCTTAAGTTCAGCTGGGTTGACTTCCTGTTTATATGTCGTGGTAATCACAGTAATCATTTGAGGTCCAATTTTGCACTAAGTGGCTTTAAGGCTCCCCCCTCTGAGGCATCTAGTTATTTTGACATTCTTTTGTGACACCAAGTGCAAAGCTTACTTTGATGTCTCTTGGGTTGAGCCCAGTACAAATTGGAGTCACCACATATCAACTCCTCTTAGAAACAAAAGACTTAGATCCTTGTTGTTTGCTTGCATGAATCACATATAGGTTTTATTTTTAAATATCCATTGCTTAATTTTGAGTTTATGTTGGCCTGAAAATCCTAGAACACTGCCAATTGGGTTTCTACTTTATAGTCGTCATGATCGTGTGTCCTGGAATGAAAGATGCTTCACAGATTGCAGCAGTGGGTGTGTCTGGAACAGGATGGCTTGACGGTGCCCATCCTGCAAACAGCTTTTTTTCAATTCTGAGTTATCCTTCTTCTAGGCTAATTTCCCTACCAAGGCTAATGGATTCAGTCTTCTCTAAACCTATATCTATGTACAGTGTAACCCGGACATAAGAGAGTTGTCGGGACCAGAGAGGAAGTCTCTTATATCCGGGTTTGGTCTATTTTATATACATTAACACAGGCTCTAATTTGGGACCAGAGAAAATCTCTCTTATATCAGGGTTTCTCTTATATCCGGGTTACACTGTATATCTGTAAATTTGCAGTATTTACAATTACAATTTAAAATATCATTTAGTAAGCTTCAGGAAGTAAAATGTAATTAAACACTATCTTTGGATGAGGAAGGATGTATATGATTAAATTTAAATTCCAATTATATATATATATATATATATATATATTTTAAACCTAGAGAGCCAGACAAACCTACCAAGGTTTTCACCTAAGGGATCGTCAGGAAGCCAGCCTTCCTTGATGATCTGCTTAGTGAAACCTTGGTAGGTTTGTCTGGCTCTCTAGGTTTAACTAGGTCTGCTCTACTCACTGTATTGAGCAGTTTATTTAGTTATTTTGCTTACTCGCATCGTGGTTTTTTTTTCTTTGGGCCTTGGACTCGCATGCTGGACGATTATTTTCCGCTAACGTACATGTTCTTGGTTCTTTCTTTTTTTTATACCTTTTTTTCCCTTTGGTATTAGTTTGATTATTTGCAAATCAAGACACCAAAAATTTTCCAAGCTAGTATATTTCTTATACTTAAAAGATTTCTATTAATTAACAGGGTCTCCCTACACAAAAGCAATATAAAATTGACAGACAACAGAAAACTTTTTGTATCACAACACATTTTCAAATGTAACCAGGGTAAGTTTAATATCATGCCGATATATCAAACAGACAATTACTCGTATCTACAAATACAGGAAAAAAACTTTATAGACAAATTTAAACCCGAACTAAATAGATCGTAACCCCACACACAAAAACCCACAACATGCACACAGGGTGACCAAATACAATGATCAAATCGCTCACATACATGGACGCACACTCATATACGGGAGACACGAGGAGATATATATATATATACATACATACATACATACATACATACATACATACATACATTTATGTATGTATATGCGGATGTTGACAACTTAAGAAGTGCGTGTGTGTGTGTGTGTACTGGTTCCATGTAGCTTGGGAAATATGTGTGTATATATGTGTGTGTACTGATTACTTGTGGTGGGATACTGTGTATGTACGTATGTGTGTGTATGCGTGTATAGGTACAAATAAGTTTACGAATTCCTCGTAGTAAGACAGTATATGTATGGATATCTGATATACGCACGTATATATACACGCATGCTGACAGGAACACACTAAAATGGAAACAGATCCAAGAGCACATAGGGGTCACTAAAACATTAAAAGATAAAATGCCGATAACTACTCGCTGGACCAACCATAATTGTTTTATGACCCTTCGCGCAGAACTCTTCATTGACAATTCTAGAAAGAAATTTGGATTACCAACACACAAACAGAGAATGTCTCATATCGAGAATATTTCACATTGAACATGAAGAAAAAAAATTAATTATTTTAATAATATGTAGAAATCTCCACTTTTACCTGAAGACGGTCGCGAGACCAGAAACACGTGTCGTAAAATTATGTAAAACAAAGCATAATATTTTTTCTAAATAAATCCACATTACAACCAAAAAACGTTAGCGGCACCCTCTTTTTTTTTTTAATATACTTTTTTCTCGTTGGAACCACTACAACATATTTCTTTTATATATATATATATATATATATATATATATATATATATATATATATATATTAGTAAGAAAGATTTAATATAAATAGATTTATTATAATATTTTATCATTTTGTTGTATTTTTATTGCTGAAATTTCATTAAACAACCTATTAAATCTACATAATTTAAGAAGTACACATGGACTATCTTTGTTTTATCATATATGTATATACCAGGTGGAACAGCAAAATTCTCCAAATCGTGTAACAGTATGGGATAATTGTCTATCCCACAAAATGTTTAATATCTAAAAAAATGATTAAACTAATTATTTTTTCCAGGTTTTTAGGTAAGACATTAAGCCATCTTGATAACATTTGTCATAAGAATCACTGAAAAACCCTTTTGAGATATTTAGCTAGAAGAGAACAGGTTAAAATCCTCTTGCGTTAACTCTACTAAATCTTCCCAATTCAGTAATGGTGAAAGGAAAAAGATTATTCAGGCCTTTAGTAATAGTACCAACATTCATACTCTGGCTCCTATATTCAAAGTTCATTCAAGAACCATCAAGAGAACAGAGAATAATTTTGAAAAAGATGGAACAGTAGAGAGGAAAACTCGATCAGGAGGTCACAACAGGAAGAGGGATCATCATTTCAACTTAAAGCTAAATACATTCTTATTGTTCAAAGTAGAGTCTAATAGTATTCAAATTTAACAACTGATTTCATTTTTGCTTTGAAAAAGTCGGAAAATGAAACATGTCAGCTAAATCTCAGATTTTTTTTTCCAGTTGTCATCTTATACCAATTTGTTTCATCCATACAAATGATCTGGGAATTTAACTATATTGTCGACATGGAAAGAAAAAAAAAATCTAAGTATAAAGGAAATTTACATTAATCAGAAAGAGGTTTATGCAGAAGCATTTCTCTTTTTTAAATTTGGATTTTGTAATGTAACTATAACAAAAAATGAAGTAGTGGATAGTGGCTTGGATTGAGGAATCAAAGAGCCAAGTTCAAATTCCATTTGAATCTATTACATTCACTTATGCACTAATACCCTTGGGAAAGGGCAGACTGTCGCCAGTCTGTGTTCACCTCAGTGTGTATGTGTGTATATATTAAATAAAAAAAGACCACTTTAAGGTTCCATGTAATAAATTATTTCACCACAGCCCTTTTAAAAAGACTGCGGATCATCAAACTTTACTTCCAAACAAAAAATGAAAAGAAAATTTACACATTTTTGACGGGCCATATTAAACATATGTAAATTAACGAAGTGAGGGGGGGGAGAGAGAAGGCATGAGTGAGTTAGCAGATATTGACACATTTAAATGGTTAACTTAACGGAAGTTATATACTGAAATCGAAGGGGTAGAGAAGAAAAAAACTCAGAGAGAAAAAGAGAGAAGGAAGTTAAGAGAGAAGAGAAGATGTCATTAATTTTCTTTGTAAAAAAAGCCTAGAAACAGATGCTGTTATTTTGCTTTACTTTGAAAGTGTTATTTTGGGGGTTCATAAAGAAATAATTTATTACATGGAACCTTAAAGTGGTCTGTTTTTATTTAAATTATTTGCTCTGGATTTACATTGAGCTCTCTGGATTTTATCCTCTTAGGATTACCTAGTTTTTCATAAACTATATATATATATATATATATATATATATATATATATATATATATAAATTATGAATCATTCATACAAAAAAAAAATATAGAGGTTAATGATTTATATATTTTTTTTTTTGTATGATGATTCATGAATTTATAAATATAATTTGCAATTTAATTTAAAATATATATATATATATATATATATATATATATATATATATATATATATATATATATATATGTGTGTATGTATATATACATTAATTTACATTAACCAGAAAGAGACTTATAATAAAATTTCTCTTTTGTAAATTTAGATTTTTTAATGTAACTATAACAATGTGAAAATATTTTGATTGCATTTTTGCCTTGAAAAAGTCGGAAAACAAAATGCATCAGCAAAAAACTAAGATTTTTTCCAGTTGTCATTTTATACCATATATATATATATATATATATATATATAGTAGTAATAGTAGTCGACTCTCCCGTCAATTTCGATGTATGAGGGTCAAAAAAGATCAAATTTCAGGAAACCAACAGCCCGACAACGACACATGAGATTTGATTATAGTGGTGAAAAAAAACGTGCAGGACCATCCACACTTTTTGAAGAGCCGAATACAGAGACCTGGTGCACTAACTTTACAAGGTTCCCAAAAATGAAGTAAAGGTTTTGAATTCAGAGTTGTCCTTCTTCTAGACCAGTTGCCATCCAAGGCTATAGAACCCAGTCCATCATGCTATATTATATATATATATATATATATATATATATATATATATATATATATATATACACACACACACATACAGTCTGTGCAAAAATGGTTGTGTGCTTTTATATATAGGTATGATTTACAATGAAGAGATGGTAAAACATACACATTTGCCTCTCATTTAAATGTATATCTATAGGGTTTTACTAAATAATGCTTAGATGTGGCACAAGGCTGAATCTATAGAACAAGCATCGTGGATTGAACTCTTTATTCAGTCGTAACTAATCTAGTAAGACAATCTTGGTAACCATTACACTTCAAAATGCCAAATGTATACCTATATATGCTCACATACACATTTATCTATATAAAATCATAGCAGCATCCTCATCTACTTGCACTATCACTTGTTTTGCTTAATTGAACTTTTTGTGTTTTTTGAATTTGCCCACTCCTCACAAGACTATTTTCATGACTACAATCTATGAATATATATATATATATATATATATATATATATATATATATATATATATATGCATCTAAAGCAAAAAAAATATTCTGCTGTCATCATCACGTTCTGGCTTTTTATTTCTTTTTAAAAATTTTATAAATAATTTTGATGAAAAACATTTGCATTTTTTTCCCATATAATAGCTTTTAGATTATAAGAAGATATAAATATTTTAAAACTTTTTCTTCTCTTCTCTCATACACTTTGGTCATGATGTTGGGAAGTTGGTTGGTTTTTTTGGTCTTTTTCTTTACTGTTTTCTAATTTCATTTTCATTTTTTCCTCCCAAGATTCATCTAATTGTAGCCATTAAGCTGTTATGTGTTAATGCCTTAACATGTTGGAATCTCCTATTCAATTAACATCCAGGGTCAGTAAACAATGATTCAAATCTTGGCTCAAAATCTAGGCTCAAACTCAAAGAATTAAGAATAATTTATTCATTCATTGATTCTTAGTTTTATTTTTGTCATTTTCTTTTTACTTTACTGGCGACCAAAACAAAAACAATGTGGATAAAATAAGAAAAATAAAGCAAAAAAATGCTTTTCTTTTTCTGACAGGAATGTAAACAGATGAAGTCATCTAACATTAAAATTTGCAAACAAAGCTGGAAATATTGTAATTAAAAAAAAAAAAAACGTCTTTTAAAAAAAAAATAATTTCTTTTTTGTTCTCTTCCAATTCTCAGTGACAAAATTCTTTGGTTGAATCATGACCCATGCTATCAAAGATAAAAAGGAAATTTTTATCAATAACTGTTTATCCCAACCATGAATTGAATCTACAAAATATTAAATACTGAATTAGGTCAATACTATTATTATCACACATTTTGACAACTTTTATTATCCTGCTTTTATTTTCTCTTTTTATTTAAATCTTATTGTAGTGACTGTAGCTTTAATTTTGATACTTTGTAAATATTCAGAGATTCATTTGTTCATTCAATCATAATACACACACGACTGAATTATCATGTATATAGTCATACCTTCCGAATGAATAATTTTGAATTTGAGACAGTGTGAGTAAGAAAAACAGAATTTGTTTTAGCAAAGACATTTCGGAAATGTTAAGTTAAATTTACTTGTTTTCCTTTCAATAGAAAATTTAAAGTTTACTGACTTTTCTCTTTTTGAAAAATTTTAATATCAATTAATCATATAAAGTGCTTAAAAGAATTTGGCACATTTCATACATAAATACAAGGAGTCGATAAAAATATTTAAAAGTTCTGATGATTTTGCTTTTCTTCTATTTCACCCAAACTCGAATGGTATTAATTAAAAAAAATTTTATTCACCATTGTCAGAGTGATGTGCCCCTTGTAGACTTGAATGTTGAATTTAAGCACAGTACTAGATTGGCAGTTAGGTCTCATCATTTTACAGTTGAAATATCTAGTTGTGATCATAAGTTCTATGCTAACAGTTTCTTCTCTCTTACTTTTAACTTGTGGAACTCTCTTCCAGCTTTTTGATTTCCAGTCAACTTTGATCATCAAAAATTTAAATGTAATTATCTTGTCTTTTAATTCCTGTACTCTCTCCTTAATAATATTCTTTCACATTCAGTCCTCAAGAACACATGGCACAGGGGATAAAGGTGTTAGATCCAGTGACAAGACTCAAAGAGTGTGAGTTCAATACCCAGTTAAGGCAGTGGAGAACTTTCAAAGGGAAATTAACAGGAGATAACTGATATCCATTAAACAGGACACGCGGAACTCGAACAGTCTACCCCAGTGATCGAAATAAAGGGTTCAGTTCAACATTCCAACCACCTGAAACGTTGTATGGCAACAAAGATGAGGACAATAGTTCGAATAATGTAAATAATGTACATAATACCTCATCTCAGAAATATAGACAGTTTTGTAGTTATTGAAGAGTGTTGCCCTGAAAAGGACAGTTTATTGCATATCATTGCTGTTGGTGAGGATGGTTGACTGGAGCTGGAGGCCGGCTGGTGGTCGCTGGTTGGCTGGAGCTGGAGGCCGGCTGGAGATCGCTGGTTGGCTGGAGCTGGAGGCCGGCTGGAGATCGCTGGTTGGCTGGAGCTGGAGGCCGGCTGGAGATCGCTGGTTGGCTGGAGCTGGAGGCCGGCTGGAGATTGCTGGTTGGCTGTGTCTATGGTGAGCTGGAGCTATGTGCCAGCTGGCTGCTGCTGGAAATGATACTACACTTTGATCCTCATCTTTATTTAACATTAAAATACGTTTGTGGCACAAGGCATAGGGAATTGAGGAATGGCTGGTCATCACTGACTATACTAAACCAAGATAATCTGATTCATGACCCATTCATTCTTACAATTGACTCATTCACCATAATAACCTATCCAACTTCCACCAAACCATCATTTACCAAAATACCACATATTTACAGGGAACCTACTCAGAAAATCTCTATGGTATAAAAAGTTTGATATGTACAATTCTAATGTTTTTTTTTTTGTTTTTTTTTTTTGTTATCATAGTCATCTTGACAAAAGAATGCTGCTTTTCAAGCTTTGAGGGCTTTTTATATCCTGAATCAATTTTGCAACAATTGTTGAGCCTGGAAGGTTAAGCTTATTCTTCTGGTTGTTTTTTTTTATAAATGTGGGAGTCCCGAGAGGATATTACACAAGTGGTTACTACTGCTACTAATTCAACTAACTAGAATTGTACCCTATTTACATTATTTGGACTACTGTCCTCATCTTTGTTACCATATTTATCACAACGTTTCAGCCATTGTATGCTCTGGCCTTCTTCAGGTGGTTGGAATGTCAAACTGAACCCTTTATTTCACTCACTGGGGTATTTACTCCACACATAATAATCAAGGGGGTTGCAGTCTGGGGAGTTAGGTCGCCAGATGTAAGGGGTGATGTGGTTTCAGAAATTGTCTGAGAGCCCTGACTGGGTTCTCCTGCTTGTGTGGCATGATGCAGTGTCCTGTTGCCAGACAGAGTCTTCTAGCAGCCATCCTCTTGACCCAAGTCAGCACTATCTCCTTAAGGTGCTAGATATAGGCACTTTGCTGAGACTGAGGCTCTCACCAACAAATCCAGGCGTTCTTTTCTTATCAGAACAATCAGAGTGAGTTTTCCAAGCTGTCATAACTTTGTAATCACCATAAGACTCCTCCAAATTTTTCTGAATCCTCTGCACTGTCCTCAGATTGACACCCAAACACTTTGAAATTTTCATATTGGAGTTTCCAGCATGAATGCTAAGCAGTACATCATACTGCTTTCAAATTTCTCTCAGAGTGAATTGCATCATGGTGCCCTTTTTCTCACAGATGGTGCCCAACTGACCCTACTATATTGTGCAGTTGACAAAATCAAAAACAAACAATGCGCATGTGTGAAATTAAAAATATGAAATATCTGACAATTTACCCTTTGCAACCTGTATCTGGTTGTCCTGGCAAAATTATTGAAGATTATGTTTTCTTCATGAGCCATGCAGAAAGTAACTAAAGTTGAACTGACAGTGAATACATAGTTATACAAGTCTATGTTTATGCTGCCATTTCCTTTTATGTACTACTAGCAGGAGAGCCCGGCGTTGCCCGGGGATGTAACAGTAAGAGATAGATCAAGTATCGACCATCATAAAGACTGAAAAATAAAATTGACAAAGATTATTGTTTAAGGTTGACGGACACGCATGTCTTAATTAGTTTTCTTTTGTTTTTGTTTTTTTTTTTTACAAATTGGTCAAACTCAAACAAAAACATTGTTTTCAATCGTTATGAATCTACCGATTTAATAGAATTTTATTATAAACAATTGTCTTGTAAATGAAATTTTTAAAGCATTCTGAATGTAAAAATAAAGAAGAAAGTGTGCAAGACAATAAGAAACACTACCTGCCAAAAAAAAGCGAAGTTTTGTTGAAATCGGTTGAAAAATGTAGGAAATCCGATCCCATATATAAACGAACACACACACATACACACACACACACACACACACACACACACACACACACACACACACACACACACACAACCTGGGTTTTATAATAAGTATAACTCGATACGAGTTGTCCCCCTTTCATTGTGGTGACAGAATCGTGTTTTCAAATTGATTTCATGCAAAAACAATTGCGTTTTTCCAATTTTTGGTGCTGTCAGAACCCCTGCAAGGTAATTTTACGTAGTCCTGTGAAGTTTTGTTGAAATCGGATGAAAAATGTATGAAATCCGATCCAATATATAAACGTACAGACACACACACACACAATCTGCGTTTTATAATAAGTAAGATGTCCTTTAGGACATGACCAACTACAGCTCTTTCAATCCTTTGCACTTCAAAACAATGTTTTTCTCATTATTATGTCTCCCTATTATTATTATTATTATTATTATTATTATTACACAAGCTTGTTAGGTAAGTTACTTGATACTTCACTCTGCCTCTCTTGCCTGTTGTCTTATGAAGGTCAAATTCTCCAAGCCACCTTTCCTCATTATGTGTCCCAGAAATTTCAACTGTCTCTTTCTGATCGCAGTACAAGTGTCTAAAAAAGTATATAAACTTAAAAATAAATTCATGTGTATTAACTGTAAAATTTCTTGTGTGATTTATCTGGTGGGTGGGTAATGTAGATAATTAGAAGAAGGTCTTCAAGGTAATTCCAAATATATTGGTATTGGAAGTTTGAAGATTAAGATAAAGAACTTTCCATAATAACATTAAAATAATATTGTTATAAAAGAGATATCGAAATATATAATCAAAAAATGACAAAATATTCTAAGTGTTTTCAAAAGAATTCTAATGGGAAGGTATTGTAAACAATAATGGCTGCTCTTAGGAAAGACTATAAAAATGTTTCTGTTATATTTTTTTATGAATTTTACAAGGTAAATTTTTCTGTATTTTTTTTAAAAAATAAAAATGAAATTGCGACGAAGAAGATAGAAGGTGACAGATTGGAATAATCAAAATGTAAGCTGCAGTGTCAGGCGCCCATTAAAAATATATGAAAATAGCTTCTTTTTTTATTTTATCCTTTCCATCTTTCTTCTTTGTAGTTCATTTGTTTTAGAATATGATATGAAATTGTTGAAGAATCTCAGCTCAAAGAAGCTAATACAATTTGTCAAATTTTTAAAACAAAATATGGCTGATCCCAAGAGAATGTTTGTCAACTTTGTTGTCAGCCATTTTTTCTTCACAGAAAAGATATTTTAAATGCTTTCAGTAATTCCGGCAAAATATTTTTTAAATTTAAATATATTAAAAAAAATGTAAGAGAGGGAGAGAAGTAGTAAAGCAAAATAAACACTAAATAATTCAAGGCATATTTTTAATCTTTTGTAACTGGCATGTTTTTACTTCACACTGCTGGTCTCTGCAGAAAAGGTAAGTAGTCGCTCATCAAGAGAAATTATCTTAATGGTAGTTAAAAGGTGAGAATGAAAGGTGACGCTCCATTGTGGACATTCTGACAGCTGAATATTTGATGAAAGGGAGGAGACCAAAGTAAAAAAAAAAAAAAGAAAAAGAAAAAATGGGGGGAGAAATTATTGTAATTGGAAGAAGAGGAGTTAAGAAATCAAGTGAAAGTGTGAGTAGAAGGAAACTGAAGGGGTAGGAAAAAGAAATGAATTGCAAGAATTTTAGTCAAGGTAAGCATTTCATAGAAGTTTTGGCTGAAGAAAGTAGAAGTAATCAAAGAAAAGGATAAAAAGAAAAAGGAAGTGAAGAAAAATGTCTAAAGAAGAGATGAGAATGCTGATGGAAAGAAGAAAGAAAAAATATTTCTGCAAGAAAAAAATAGAGAATGAGGTGAAGAAAAAAATGAGATGATTCTGGAAAGAGAACAAGATGAAAAATAATAAAGCAATAAAAAAATTTTTAAAAGAAGCCAAAAAGAGGTAAGAGAAAAAAGAAAAAGAAAAAAAAATCAGAAAGAGAATATAAGGAAAGAGAGAATAAGAGAAATAATTAAATGTAAAGGAAAGACATGGATAGGTGGCAAGGAAATGGAAGAAAGTACAAAGATAAAAGAGAATTTTATTGTTTGGAAGAGAAATAACTAAGTAGTGACAAAAGAAGATGGAGGCTGAAGAGAACTAAGAAAGGAAATAAAAGAAAATAGAAAAAGAATTGAATCAATTTTGATTGCAATCATGCCTGTTCTAATTTGTAGAGTCTTGTGAAATACACAGCAGAATTGAAGTGTCATTTTAAAAAATCTTTGCCACAAAAAAAAAAAAGAAAAATATGAAGACAGAAAAAAAAGGGGAAAGACAGAAAAAAAAAACAACATAAAAATAATACAAAAAAATTTGTAATTAAATTCAAAGGTTAATGTAAAAACAGAAATAGCAGGTGTTTGTTTTAGCATTTCTTTGTGGCTCTGTCTTTGCCCACTATCCATACAGTATCTCTCTCCCTCTTCTCACCCTGCTCTGCTAGCTGATTTGCATACTTACAACTTTTGTTTTTTTTTTTTCAGTCTCTTATCTCTTATGTTTTTTTTCATTAAAAGAATATTGAACAACCTAAAAGCAAGTCAAGCTTTTCCAACTGTAGATATCTGACTGGCTATATTTGTTTATCCTTGTTGCTTCAGGTTTTGTATTTTTCACAAGTTTCTGTTTTTGATTTTCTTATTTTGACTGTTTCATCTCTTGAACGATACTCAGTGAATTACACAAAATGTGATTTTACTGAACCCACTGCCAATTCAAATTCACTTTCCATTGGAAATCGATGAGCTTCTTTTGTAGCCCGACCATGCTGCGCCGTCTTCATTTTAGTACATGGTGTCAGGTAAATTAGCAGCTCTTTATTTTTCTTCTCTAATATATTTTTTAAGCCGACTTAATCTTTATTACCTGAAAACTACTTTTTAGTTTCTTGTACATTTGATATATTTTTTTTATAAAGATGAAAATATAAACACTTTCAAAATTTAGAAAACAATTACAAAAAATTAATACAGAACATAAGGAAGAATAAAAGGAAGTTTGAGTGCAAAACATCAAATGCATATAAAACACAATTTAAAAATATTAAAAGAAATAAAATAACCTAAATTACATTTTCTCTCTGGCTTAATGTTTAAGATGAAGGATATAAGTTTTGTAATTATTCAAATAGATTTCTTGGCTAATTCTAGGATTTATATGATAAATTATTAAAAACTAGAAAACTTATACTAAAATTGAATCAGATGAACATTAACAATATAAATATATAAAAGGCAATATAAGCCTGTTTATTGATTTTCACTTGTTAAAATTACATATTGGCTTGAAATATTGAAGTTTTGATCAAACTCCAAAGTTTTTATATTTCAAATTGGAATTGTAATAATTTATGATCAAAAGATCTATAAAGGCATTAATTCTGAAAGAGATGAAAATGCTTATAAGTTTCCAAAAGTGACTTTTTAACTATTATTAATTTTTAACTAGTTTTTTTTTTATTTTTTTATCATGGCACATTCAGATGATCATCTTTATGATCATTAAATAGGCAATACAGATCAGAAATTAACAAAAAAAAAAAAAAAAAAAAAAAAAAAGTCTCCAAAATTTGAACTTCTGGAAAAGCATGTCTTGATAATATACTTCCATGATACATTAGGCTACAAAAGCTACTCAACAGGAGTCATTCAAACTATTTATTTACACCATTATTATTAGATGTGAGTATGCAAGCACAGAAAGTGAAACTGGCCAGCTGAGTTTAAATTCCTAATCTGTTGCATTCATTTTCACACTACTGCTCTCAGGAAAGGCATGAATCTATCTTTACTTCCCACCCCATATCACTAGTGCCATTAATCATTAGGGTTGTAGGAGCATCATATGTACTGAACTCATAGCAACAGTGGTGTGTCTAGGGAAAGATAGCCTGATGGAGCTCATCCATCCTCAGATTGAAAGGAAAACTTAATTCAAAACCAGATTAGTTGCTACCTCAAGATAAGAAAGCTTAATCAGCCCCAGTATTTAACCCATATCAGCAGGGAGAATAGACGGATTTGTATCTTTTCCAAGGGTATTTTTGCAAAAATTAATGTAACAAACACAGTTGGAATTTGAATTTAGCTGATTAATCTTTCTTACCAAGAGGCTAACTCTTAAACTTCCTGCACATCCAGCTATGACTTAAATATACCAGGTAGACTGAGCTCTCATCCATTAGGTGGTAACCAGTCTAAGAGAAGAAATACTCTGGATCCAGTAATGAAAAATGCAACTGAAAACCGTACCACTATATTTCCCCAAAACTCATGGTAATTGACAGATAATAATGAAAAAGAAGCTGTGGAGAAACTTTTGTTGTTTCCATTTCCCAAAAGCAGATTTAAATGCATAAGAGCCTTATCATCTCCTCTATATTTTCTTTATTATGTATGCTTTCTTTTTCTCACTACAACCAAGCAGCATTTCTACACATTATTTCTTCTTCCCTATTTCTTCACAATATAAAAGGGAATGGTCCATTATTTATCTGAAGTAATGACACACAATAATTTACTAACTAACAAAGGAACAAGTAAAATTATGATTTTTCCTTCCTTTTCTTTTGCTTCTTATCATGATTTTTAGATAATAATTATCTACTTGTTAAGTAAGCAGCATGAATCAGAAATTGATTTTTATAGATTTCTAGAAGTTTTTTTTCATTTTATACCCAATTCACACTGCTTATTTAATGAGGATCAAATGATGATCAATAAAAATCAAAGAAAATTAAGATGAAAGAAATACAAGTTAAAAACCAACAATAACTGACAATCACTGAGAAATTCAGAGAAAATTCTCCTCCATACATTTTTTTAAAATAATTTAATACATAGTGTAAAATTTTATTTTAAACTTTATTTTCCAACAAAAAAAAAAATCATCTAAAATCTACTGATAAATGATAAAACATATTGATCAAAATACAATTTATTTTTTTTACTAGAAAGATCTGGGAAAATTTCACAGTTTTCCTATTTTAATTTTCTGGTAAATCTTAATTCTTAAGCTAATGCTTGAATAAGCTCATAGCGAGTTCTATGACAATAAAATATCCGTATAAATTCTCTTATCACATGGTTAAATATTTGAGCTTAACAACTTTAACAAAATATTGCAATGACAATACAATCATAAATATGAATTCTGGTCATTATTTCAAGAAGTGGGTACAAATGAAAAGATCTGAAATTTACAACTTTTCAATTTCTCTTAAACAGGCATTCAACACTTATATTTATTTTCTCACTGAAACCAAGTAGTGTATGTCTTTTGTTTTTCTATGCAATGAAAATGGAATAGTCTTATCTATGAGGAATTGGCAGGAGATTTTAAACACTTATCTTCTCTTCTTACTTTTTAGCCAAATCCCTGTCTTAAGAATGTTTCTCTTAATAATAATTTAAAAATAATTCAGCAGACAATATTATTTTATTTATGGTAACTGAATATTTGGCAATTACCTTACTCGGTTTTCATTCTTCAGTAATGTGCATTTGAAAAATAGCGTTTTTATTGTGGCTGCCAAGACTTCTCAACAAATTGGCTAAGATCAAAGTGTAGTAGTTGTTCTTATCAGCTTAATCTGATTTTCTCTCACTCGACTTTTATCAAGGCTTCTTTCTTTCATTTTCACACTGAAATTATGTAGTGTCTTTTCCCCTCTTTCGACATGATCAAAATGGAATAGCCCATTAATTATGGAGGTATTGGCAGGACGTAACGGTCGTGAGAACAGAGGGTGGGACAAGCACAGTTAAAATATGATATTTGAGATATTTATTATTGGCTGAACAGATATATCAAATATTGGAAGAGGAAATATTTTTTAGATTCATATTTTTACTACAAGAGATAAAAGTCTTTCTTTTTTTTAATTTAGCCATTCAATTTCTATTTTGTAATATTTATTATATCGGTACAATTAAACATTAAATCATCAAATTCCTCTTTTAGGCACTGGCAGGAGGCCAGCGGGTGTTTGGTTACAATAAATATTATAGGCGTTTCAAGTGGAATCAAAATCAAAAAGTTTAAATTCTGGCCTCATCCGTCGACTTCATTCTCACACTAGTACCCTTGGAAAAGGGACAAATTCATCGTTTTTCCATGCCCGCCAGCTATGTGTTAAATAACAGGTAGACTGGGATCTAGAAAAACAGAATTAAATCTCTTGATATATTGAATACAACACAGAATTCAAGACTCCAGAGAAGGTAACAGGAAACCACACACACGCACATATATATATATATATATATATATGCATACATACACATATATGCCCGTACATACATGCATATGCATATATACACAGATATACATGCATACGCATACATACATATACACATATACGCATATATACACCAACATACATACAAATATACATATACAATCACTACAGTAAATGAAAGCATTAAGGTACTTTTTTTTAATAAATTCTACATATTAAGGTGGAGGCACGGTAGAGTAATGGGTAGTGGCTTAGATTGAGGAAACGGAGGGCTGAGTTCGAATTCCAGTCGAATCCATTACATTCGTGCTAATACCCTTGGGAAAGGTATGAATCCTCTTCTCCCCCAGCTTTGTGTAAGTAGCAGTACAGACCGGGTTCTATAGCCTTGGATGGCAACTGATTTACCATAGAAAGAAATGGCAACCTACTGCGGAAAAAATCTGCCTCGTCAGTCATGTATAGAAAGATACATGATCGCCTAAGCGTGTATCACGCATGGCACATAATTGACTGATATATTAATTCATGGGTTACATAAACATCAAGCAATATAAATGTTGTTATTATTCGTTCCAATTATTATCTAAATTAACAAAGATATAACAAAGATGCCTTTTAAAAATTATGCAATGTATCCAGAGATTGAAAAATCTCCTTGGAAATAAAGAAAAGATTGCTGAACTGCTATATAATCTTTTATATGGTGGTGAATGTTGGGCAATTTCCTCAGAGATGCAGAAGGGTCCTGAATTAAAAGAGATGTGTTTCTAAGGACAAATGCAGAGACTGAATATGTGAGCAATGAGGAAGTTTTGAGGAGAACAGAAAAAAAGTAACATCTACTTAGAATCATAAAGAAACAGTTCAAATGTTTTTAACAGATAATGTAGAAAGAGGGCCTAGAGAGTTTGGCATTCACAGGGCATTTTGAAACAGGAGAAGAACAAGTAACCTGTTTAATGGATTGCACAATAGCGACAAAGAGAGGGATGGTAATGAGTCAACAATTACTTAGAGCAAAAACGTCAGGAAGTTGAGGAGAGCTATGATCTGCCATGTCTTGAAAAGAAGTGAATGGATTGCAGAACAAAGACAAAGATAGCTGGTAAGGAGTCAAAAGTTACTTAGAGCAAAAACGTCAGAAAGTTGTGGAGAGCTATGATCGGCCATGTCTTGAAAAGAAGTAGCACATAAAAGAAGTGAATGGATGGCAGAACAAGGACAAAGATGGCTGGTAAGTTACGTAGAGCAAAAAATAGCCAGGAAGTTATAGAGATCTATAATCGTTTACACCCTGAAAGTACATCACATATAAAAAGAAAAATTATCTGAATCCATCTTAAATAACCTCTGAAAAATGTTCTGTGTATTTTGTCTGAAAAAAAATGTCAGAGACTGATTTTTTAAAAATAATTCTAAGGTCAATTATAATTTTTTTTTTTTTTTTTGCATTTGGCAGAGGAGTGAGGATGAAAGCAGAATACAATATTTTTATATCCTAATAATTTGAGTTTTTATACGTGTTCAAACATTTCTTTGTCAATGTTTTTATTTTATTTGTCAAGAATTAAACGGAAATCAAAACTAATTCAGAAGACAAAGGAATAAAACAGATTTAGGGGGGAAAAAAGAAGAAAAATTAAGCAAAAAAATGTCTTTGAATGCAAATGTTTTGTTAGGAAGGCCAAGCTTTCAGGAAATTTCTATCTGATTAGTCAAGTACATTGTGATGTCTGATCAGGAAGAGACTAAGTGTTCTTCAACAATGTATTAGTCCAAGTGTGCAATAAACAGAATTACTCTGCGATAAATCACTAAAAAAAAATAAAGGTAGAAACGCTGAGGGCTTTGATTCTGTTAAAGAGCCTGTGATCAAGGGTTGGCAACAAGGGGGAGTAAGTATTTTGTATTCTGTCTGCTCTTCATTTGACACATTGAACTCAACATTCATGTGGCTGGGTAAAGTAGTTTTCTCATATAAGAAGTTAATTACTTTTATAATACAAGTCAGGTGTTTGTGATTTATTAAGTCTAACAATGAGTGAATTTATGATGATGAAAATGAAACAGAATAAAAATACAAGTAAATAACTAGTAAGCAAAAAAAAGAAATGAAAAAGATATAAGATATATTTGAAAAAGAAAAAATGAAAAATACCCAATGAATCTTGCAATACCAAATTAAAATGATGAGGAATTCTATCGGTCGACCAATTTGTAGATGTCTGGAGAGGATCTCAATAGTGAAACATTTCAATCATCAAGAATACAACAAGAAAGAAAGGAGAATCCCAATCTATTCTTAATCTATGCTCTGCAGACATATGAGGGGTAAATTGTCACCATTTTATATTTTTAATTTCGCGCATGCGCACTGTTTTTTTTTTTTTTTTTGTCGACTGTACTGTATAGTAGGATCATTTGGGCACATCTGTGAGAAAAAAAGTACCATGACGTCATTCACTCCGCCAGAAGTGGCATGTTGTACCGTTTGGCATTCGCGCCGGAAGTTCCAATACGAACATTTCACAGTGTCAATATGAAGAGAGTGTAAAGGATTTGGAAAAGTTGGAAGGGTCTAATGGGGATTACGAAGGTGTTTGGAGTGATCACTAGCGATGGCGACGTTATGCCTTAATTTATCTTCCCACAGAGCCTCAGACACAACACGGAGGACTACATTAGGTACCTTGAGGGGGTAGTGCTGCCCAGGGACAAGAGGGTGCTTGCTGAAAGATCCTATGTCTGGCAACAGAACTCTGCACCATACCACACAAGCCGGAGAACCCAATCATGGTTGTCATAAAACTTCTGCGACCACATTACCACTTACATCGGGCAACCTAACTCCTTTGATTATTATGTGTTGCGCGCAGTCGGGCAACAAAACTCCATGTAACATCAAAGATGAACTGAAGGCAAGGATTATGGCAGCATTCACCAATTTAAACAAGGAGACCACCCAGAAGAGATGCAGGGGTTCCGGAGTCGTCTGGAGGCCGTGGTTAAAGCCAATGGCGATTTTATTGAATAGATTTACTCTTTAGTATTTCAAGATATTTTTGTGTAATTTTGACGAATATATTTGTAGTGGTGCTGTAAGTATTGTTGGCTAGGGTCACCGTGAATATAATCAAGAAAGAAGGCTGTGTTCTTGTAAAACAACACCCCACATGAATAATGCACAACAAACACGAGAGAAAAATAATCAAGCTCAGTGAACATTAATAAAATATTGTATTAACAATGATATACAAAAATATGAACAATAGTATAAAGAAAGTTGCTTCCCTTTTTCCGTAATAAAAAGGGTAAGTTTAGCTAATTAATGTTGAGTACAATATTGAATGTAATTTAACTACAAAGTTCAATTGAAGTCTTAGCTAAATAAAGAATAGTTCCACAGTGTTTTATCAGTGTAAAAAAATGTAATGTTCATGAGTGATATCAATAGGAATTAGTATGATTACTCGATTGAGTGATAATTAAGAATTAAAATATAGCGCCGTGCCTTATTTTCCAAGAATTGAACTGCTACTGACTGTTAGCAAACAGCGAGAGTCTTTATATAACGATGGGTAGGCTCCGGAGAACTTGGCGCTAAAAATATAGAAAAGATACTAAAATACGCGATTGGTCGGGAAATGGACCAATCCGTGATTTTAGAGAAAATTTCAAATTACCTGCAATGGCAAAATTGTCATATGATAAGTATCATATATTTACGAACCAATGATATTGAAGGAAATGGAGCTGTGGCACATGTAAGTGATCCCACATATCTGTTAAAATAAGATGTCAGTGTTATTTTCATTTTTGCATAATTTAGACGACTATTTTTCCATCGCACCCTGTACATACATTTTACATATATGAAGCTATTGATGTCTGATTGTAGAAAGTCTTATCAATTTCCTTTCAACTTTTAGTCTTTCTCTTGTTACGTTAAACGTTTGTGGCAGGCGTGAAAGAAGGTTTATTAGACAATAAATACGCTTTCTTTCATTCAGACATCTGCTAAAAACCAGCTTTTCTTGATCAAGCTTGAATTTTCAATTCAAAGCATATATAATAGATAAAAAGATTTGTAGCAGTACGTTGCTTACTAGCGACATTAGGTTCGATTCTAATTATTAAATTGAGACAATACAGCCACTACAAGAAAGATTTAAAACATTAAATAATGCCCCAATTTCAATGAATGAAATAAAAAAATTCTTTGAAGCAATTTCCGTTTTTATGCACAAAATTATGAGTAAAAAAAGTAGATGTTTTCCTCCATTGAACGTATCTGAATACGGAAAAGTCATTCTTACTAAGTATTTATTCAAAAACAATGGCTACCAACTTGCTCTTTAGTAATAGATAGGTTAACCTATCGTCCGGTTCACATTGTTACCTGGTCTTTTGAACAGGATCCCTTGTTTTCCGTTTAGGAGTGGGCTTCCGGTTCTTTCTAAAGTTTTCTCATTCTCTTTCTCTCCCAGTAGCACCCTTGTGTCTTAGTGGCATTATCGCCTTGCTTGGATTGATTAAGAAAACTATTTTGGAGTTGTATTCGTAAGTCGTCATAATAGAAGATTGTTTTCAGCCCATTGCAATAATCACTTGCATATGTATTAATGTTTTGCCAAATAAAACTGCATGGAAGTCATACAACAAGTGAGTAAATGACTATGAAAAATAGAACCTCTATTATAATGAACAACAAGCTGCACTGAATTAATAGTCTAAAATAACGTTCGAATTCAAAAATTTGCATTGCCAGGGTTGGCAATACGTTCTGCTTCATTTAAAAATATTTTGGACAGTCGTGAGTACAAGCGCATAAGATAAGACAAAATTGCAGTTGTATTTTTTTTTCTTTGGCTGTCAGTCCTTCGAAAACAAATAAGGAGAAAGAGAATGAATAACTTAATTATTCAGTATATTTTGGCAACAATTCTTCCTGTAAACATATCTTATTAAAAAAATTGTCAAATTTATTGATCCTTTTTTTTTTCTCGTATGCGAATACTATTTCGAAAATGTAGCTGTTGTTGATGTGTAGAACAGCCAAAAATCATATTGTATCCAAGTTTTTAACTCACATGAATCAACCTCAGAGGTGCGAATAAGAAATGACAAAAAAAATGAAGTTTATTTGAAGCGGCGCATTGTTTTAAGTGTTGCTATTTTTGTTTGAAAGCTAAAACGAATGCGACAGAACGCAGTAAGCCATCTGTCAGTAACGTGTAACAGCAGTGTTTAAAGACGTGTAATAATAACTCAATGACACCTATCACAAAACAGCAATGTTTAAGGACGTGTAATAATAACTCAATGACACCTATCACAAAACAGCAATGTTTAAGGACGTGTAATAATAACTCAATGACACCTATCACAAAACAGCAATGTTTAAGGACGTGTAATAATAACTCAATGACACATATCACAAAACAGCAATGTTTAAGGACGTGTAATAATAACTCAATGACACCTATCACAAAACAGCAATGTTTAAAGACGTGTAATAATAACTCAATGACACATATCACAAAACAGCAATGTTTAAAGACGTGTAATAATAACTCAATGACACATATCACAAAACAGCAATGTTTAAAGACGTGTAATAATAACTCAATGACACATATCACAAAACAGCAATGTTTAAGGACGTGTAATAATAACTCAATGACACATATCACAAAACGTAAAAATGACTAGATTCAATGTAAGTCCAGAAGAATTCTTCCCAAAAGTCCTCTACTTGAGCAACAATATATTTGGTTTGGTTGTTTTTTTTTCAGCGGCATATCAACCAAATAATACCAACATCTAAATATTTCATACGTAATTTTATTGTTTTTTAAATTATAATGATTTTAGTGATACAAGTCTTATCTAATTAACCCATAGCTGGGGGAGACGAGGTGGATTCATACCTTTCCTAAGAGTATTTTGCGCTTAAGTAAATCTAAGGAAACCAAATGGAATTGGAACTCAGATTTCCTATTAGCAATTACGAGCCATTATCCATCGTACCCCCTACATACCCACGCTTACAGCAACTGGTACTCCCTAGCGGTAACTCATCCAGGATCGACGTTGCTTAACTTCGGTGATCGTACGGGAACTGGTGTTTCGGTGTGATGCACTATAAGCCTTGACCAATAAACAATAGATTACGCTGTTGTACGAACGTATGCTGACGCAAATAATGATTAGAAATAACCCCGCCCCCAGCAAAGGTTACAAGATCCCCTTTTTTATTCAACAAAGAAAAAATAAACTATCATTATGACAATTATGAATCCAGAATTTATTCTTCCCTGCTTTATTTTCCTTTAACCTTTTACAATCAATTTTGAATTAAATACTACAGCAAGCATTCTAATAAAACTTGTGACCGACAAGGAAAATCTTGTCAGCCTCCCCACCCACCAGTTTTCTTTTTTTTAAACATCCTTGCGGTTTTCCTTTCTTTTTTTTTTGTGGAGGGGGGGACTAAACGGGTCTCTAAACTGTTCGTACTCGAAACATGAACAACAGTTATTTTTAAAAGGATTTTTATCCGACATTATTTCTTCGTACGTTAGACGTTAGTGGTTACACTTGCTTAAGATGCTATTCCTAACTGAAGTTAGATGAAAATACGTAGAAGTCCAAACGAAAGATGTTTTTTCCTTAAATTGATACTCAAACCTTACTGTCAGTAAGGTATGGGAAAATGAAATAAAAACCAATGACTTAAATAATACTAAAGAATAAAATAAATAAATTCATTATTGCCATAATGCAAGTTATAAAGAAACTGAAAGGATTTCTGATAACATGTGCGATTTTATGACCCCACTTCCAAAACAGATTGTTGGGATGTGGCATCAGTAGTCTTACTCATGAACTAGAGATTCGGCCATCCCAACTCAGCGCGAGTCTAACTTGAACTCGACCATCTCTAATCATTCTTAGCCTTACATTCCATAAATTATTTGGGAACCAAAAATGAAAACGGACATACTCAATGTAAATAGATTGATAGAAAACGAAGACAAATGTATGATGCTAGCCAGCCAAGTTTGAACTGGCCACTTTATTTTTAGTGAAGAGTTCTACAAGGGCGTCAATTCCAAATCATGATATCCTTTCCGTCTGGAGTTTTGCGTAATATCTGGCTATAAGTTGTATTTGGTGGGGAACCTTATAACTCGACCTGACCTTGTGGTCAGAGTGTATGGTTGAGTATGTCAGTTGGTGTTGACTGGTAGGCGACTGGCTTCTGCGCTGATCTCGTTGGAGATGACCTTTAGTCGGGAGCCGGGAGGGATCCTCGGTTGGCTAACTGCAGTAATATTTCCGTTCTGAAAATGGTCTTCCTTTAGGTGTCGTCGGTTGTGGCGGATGATCTGTCCAATGGAAGTCTGGACTATATAGGATCTTGGTTCCATGCATTGCAAAGGTCCGTTTACCAGTGCCCTGATTTTTGCACACGGACAGTTTGTCCCACATGAAGGATGGGAAGCTACCTATTGTTTGGGTCGTGATATAATTTTTGTTTTGATTGCCTTTGCTATAGGCGCTTTTCTGTTTTTCGTCATTCTTGCCCGATGGTTCGTGTAAATTGACTGGCATATTGCTGGCAAGTTTTCGACTGTACAAGAGCTCACCTGGTGAAGGAATAAAGTCATTTATCGGTGTAGCTTTAAGGTCTGCAAAACCATGTTGATATCACGGCTGCACTGGGCTACTTTCTCCATGGCAGACTTCACAGATTGTATGCTTCCTTCTGCAATCCCACGTTTGTACGTAGCTCAGGGACGATGTGTGATGTTCAAACTTTAACTCGTTCGCAAACTTTTGAAACAGGCTGGAGTTGTAGTGGGGTCCATTGTCGCTGATAACACCTTCGGGTACTCCCTGTTGTCCAAATATTTTTTGGTCACATTGACCACTTCTTGACTGGAAAATTCTCTAAGTCTATATACGAATGGATATTTGGAGTAGTTGTTAACAATTAGTAGATAGTACTTGTCGCGAAAGTAGAAGAGATCATTAACTACAATTTGTCATGGTCTTTCCGTGATCTCATTCTGTAGGAATGGTTCGGCTCATTGCTCTTTTTTATGCTCTGCAAACGCTGCATTGTTGAACAGTTTTGCCAATGTCTTTGTTTGTCAGTCAGGATCTCTTTCCGTGAATGATTTTTTTTTTCGTAATTGATGGTCATCGTCTTTTATTTTCCACCACGTGAATCGACTATTTCTTCTTTTTTATTATACAGTGCAACTTCGGTTCTCGAACGTCTCACATATCAAAAAAATCGGTTTGAAAACAGAAAATTCAAAATGAAAATGTCTCGGTTATCGAACAAAATTTCGGTTCTCGAACAACATTGCCGAACCGAGTTTACCTGAACGGAATAATTTCTGAGTCGATCGCCGTGTTGTATATATTCGTGTGTTGTGCCGTGTTTTTCTTTCCAGTTTTTTTTATTGTCCTGTGTCTTTTTTCTACACTGATTCCTATTGGAAAAATTATTTCGGTTTACGAACATTTCGGGTTACTAATGGCCTTCAGTAACGAATTAAATTCGTGAACCGAGGTTCCACTGTATAGCGTTATTTTAAGTGATGTTTTCATTCTTGTCTCACTCCTGCCCTTGTTTGTTGGGCTGTGCATCGTTTTCGGGGTTTTTACTGCTGCCACCATGTAAGCAGATTGATAGAACATGAAGACAGATGTATGATGCTAGCCAGCCATGTTTGAACTGACCACTTTATTATTAAAGAAGAGTTCTACAAGGGAGACAATTCCAAATCATGACACTCAAGAGACATTTAGCTTTGTTTCAATACAGTCAGCATAAAAGAAATACAAGTCCGTAGCAAAAACTCTTCTTTTTTATGCTTCTTCTATCTTATTTGTTTATATATTAAATACGCACCTTCACCTAAAAATACACACAAAACCCACAAACTGGTTAACATCCAAACTGGCAAGCTTTGGCTAAAAAAAAAAAAAAAAAAAAAAAAAGAAAAAAAGCTGTTTTCTTGATGGACAAAATGTGATACAGGTTCAATTTCTGTCGGAGTTTTCTTTGGTAAGACTTCTCAATATAATATATAGGCTGTTTATTATCAATTTCCTTGTTTAATAAATTAAAATAAACAGGGATAACAACTTACACTGGTTCATCCACTAAAAGTAGCACTTATAGCAATAAGGAATTATATAGAATAAAATATCCTAATAAAATCTATGTAACAAGCAAACGCCATTTGTAGTTACGATGTAGTGGAATTAACCACCCCTTCCACTCAGTTAATTCTACCTTCTTTGCAGTTATGCCCTTGGCTTCACCTTCTTACCTACTGTCTGAATTTCTAAATGCAAATTTCATATTTATATCAAGACTGCCACCTTGGCATTTTTTGGGACGTTACCACACGTGACAATACAGCTTTACCAAAGTATGTAGACCAGAATTTCTTCTGATATTCTGTCTATCCTTGAAGCAGAAAATCTAATGATTGAAGGTTGTTATTCTTTAACTAAATCTGTGTTGCATTCATGTTACATTGTGTTTACATGTGTTTTTTTTTTGTGATCTTACATTTTAAATTCTGTCTTAGTTTCCTTCATTAATATTGAAACTAAACGGCAGTCATAAAAGATTGCTGATCATTTCAAAACGAGTCAAGAAAAGCACTTTGATGAAAGCAATACTTGTACTTAAAGAAAAAAAAACTGACGGAAAATAAACAAATATAAACAGCTAGCTGCTCGTTTCCCAGTACAGCAGTCTCCTAGCTAATTGCTGTTGCCCAGGCATATTCGTGTTTCTTAAACACATATATTGCCAAACGCTTTTTCTTCTCTTTATGTGCCATGTCCTTTCAGGACGTAGGCGATCATGGCTCTCCACCTCCCTCTGTCCCTCGCAGCTCTCAGCAGCGAGGGACAGAGGGAAGGAACTTCCCTCTGCTACCTCCCCCAGACCACGTTCTGTCATCCATCTGCTCAACCACGGCAGGTATGTCACACGCTGCTTTCCCTTGTCTCTCTTTCCCTCTATCCGACCCGTGAGTATCAGATTCTCCAGGCCCTCCCTCCGCATTACGTGTCCCAGAAACTTCAGCTGCCTCTTCCTGATGTTAAGCATAAGCCTTCTCCTTGTTTGTAACCTCCCCAAGACCTCATCGTTGCTCACACGCTCGGTCCACGATATCCTCAGCATTCTTCTGTAGAACCACATCTTCGTCGCTTCCCAGATATTTAAACTTCCGCGTCTGCTTGATTCTAGTGTTCCCGACATTCAAATCGTATTTAGGGCTCTTCCTCTTACTGATGACCATGCATTTGCCAAACTCATGAAACCAAATTTACGCATTATGCGTCAACAGAAGTTTCAACTGTCTTTTTTATTTTCTGATTCACAGTGCAAGTATTCTTTTTATCTCTATTTTTCTTAAAACCCATTTATTGCTGCCATGTTACGCCCCATAATACGCTCAGCGTCTTTCTATTAGATCCATGTCTGTTGACTAAAGTTTTTTCTTCATCTGTAAGGACATTATCCGGCATTCACTGGATAACGTTGTCTGAACATTTCCCGGGCATTTAACTGTCTGTACTTGCTTGACTCTGACCTTTCCAATTCGTAACTCAACTTGGCCTGTCCCTTTTGTTAACAATTCATGCAGTCTGCTTTGTCTGTCATCAACATGGTGTCATTTTCCTATCTTACGATGTTAACACAAACACATAAGTATTAGGTTGTCACACATGAAATGGCGCATTTTTGGTTGGTTGTTGATCCGGTCGTCTAACGAAGTAATCTCCTTAGCATATAAAAAAATCTTATTGCTAACTCTTTTCTTTCCAGATGATTTTTCTTTCAATTTTCAATATTTTCTTTCCAGATGATTTTTCTTTCAATTTTCAATATTTTCTTTCCAGATGATTTTTCTTTCAATTTTCAATATTTTCTTTCCAGATGATTTTTCTTTCAATTTTCAATATTTTCTTTCCAGATGATTTTTCTTTCAATTTTCAATATTTTCTTTCCAGATGATTTTTCTTTCAATTTTCAATATTTTCTTTCCAGATGATTTTTCTTTTAATATATTGTTCCTCACAAGCTCAATGGTTTGGTTTGTTTTACGGCGTATCAACCTCAATGGGTTATTTAATGCCGACAAAATTTTTTATTGCTGATAATATTTTGTTTTGTCAAAAATCAGTTTCTGGTAATATTTTTCCTTCAAACATGTATTGCTGGTAATTTTTTTCATAAAATGTATTGCTGGTAATAGTTAACTATTTGTCCATAGCTGGGACCCTAACAGGTGCTACCACTCCGGGTCAGGGTGGACCTGGGAACACCAGCAATTAAGAGGTGGTTCCACGCTCTTCAAAACCTCCTGATCAGAGACCTTGCTATTGAACGTAGTTTATCGTCTTACCCAGGACGCGGATGTAGTTTATCGTCTTACCCAGGACGCGGATGTAGTTTATCGTCTTACCCAGGAGGGCATATTCGCAATGAAAATGATTACAATGAAACAATGTCGAGTAATGTTAATGTATGAGACAGAATAACTTTAAAAACTTTTAATAGATAATTCAGAATACCCTATTTTCCGGCTTGGAAAACGCACCCTAATACTGGAAAGAAATTTCTAAGAACAAAAAAAGTCTTTCTCATACAACAACACATTCACCAGTATCTGTCTATATTTCTGAGATGAAGTATTATGTACACTATTTATATTATTTGGACTATTGTTCTCATCTTTGTCGCCATATTTATTACAACGTTTCGGCTTTTGTACGCTCCGGCCTTCTTCAAGTAGTTGGAATGTCGAACTGAACCGTTTATTTCGCTCTCTGGGGTAAACTGTTCTACAGTCTACCCCAGTGTTCTAGTTCCACGTGCCATACCCCTGTGAGCGAAATAAATGCTGCATTCATTCATCCTGCCATACACTTTAACTTCTAATTCAAAGTTGGTCGTTTAAAAGTTAATAATCAGAAGTTGAAATGTGTTGCAAGCGAGAAACTGAATTGTCACAAATAAAGCCTAACAAAATTAAGTACAAAAATAAAAACAACTAATTTTCGTCACTCTCCACGAAAATGTATTTCTGAAAATCTTAAATAATAGTAATAACGATAAAAACAAGAACTTTATTATCTTTGTTTCACTTTTTGTAACGAACTTTAATTCACCTGTTGGCAGTATTTTCACAACAGGAAATTGCAGTGTCACCAAATTAAATCTGACAGATGGCCTTAGACTGTCACGAAGCCTAATGATTTAAAAATGGTGATTGAAAATGTGTTTAATAAAAACATACAATTTCAAGTGTGTGGTTTCATAAATATTCCTTTACACACACAAATATATATATATATATATATATATATATATATATATATATATATATATATATATATATACACTCATTGTCAACCGGCGTATGGACTGAAGCATTGCTTGTGTAAGGCGGATGTCAGAAATTTTTTCACGCTAGATTCTTCGAAAAAAAAAAAAAAAAAAAAAAAAAAAACCCGTCTTCTAAATCCTGATTTCCCTTCGAAGTTGAGACTCACAATAAAAGATGATCTTACAAAAGTAGTTTAACATTATTAGTTGGGTGGAAATTCAACTAGAAATAATCAGCATTATATATATATATATATATATATATATATATATATATGTGTGTGTGTGTGTGTATGTTATAATAGGTTAAGTATTCCAGATCACGAAAAAAAAATCATCATTTTTATGAAAATTAATAGCATGCTTAGTTAGTAACCTGATCCTACTATGGAAGCCAAAAGAAACCTTTTCATACCAAATGATTTATTAAAATTCTAAAGTTTGGAACATATTTCTTGTACTTTTCTTCTGAAATGAACTTCGAAAAATTTCTGACAGAATTTCCTCCTTGTCGTAGAAGGATTATTCATAATTTGGAAAAGATAAGTAAAATTAATTGACAACACAACATTATGTCTTTAATTATATATATAATTAATTTATATATGTAACGTAATTGGCCCTGATCCGGCATCTCGTCTGCAGTCGCTCTCTCATAGACTTTCCGTCGCCTCCCTCTGTCTTTTTTACAAATACTTTCATGGTAACTGCTCCGAAGAGCTGCTTTCGCTGGTCCCCAAACTTCATGAATTTAAGCGTTCTACTAGGCTGGCATCTCGCTCACACACCCTTTCACGGACAAAACTTAAATGTAGCCGTCTCTTCTACTCCAGTAGCTTCATGTCTCGCACTTCTCGCCTGTGGAATTCCCTCCCCTTTTCCTGTTTCCCAGATAGCTATAATCTCCAACTATTCAAATGTAATGTCAATCGACGTCTCCAGATGCCCTGATCTATTCCCTGTTCTTCTCTTCATCCTTTCATCTATCACTCCTATTTGCTCTAGGTCTATTTTTAGGTGGAGACCCGAGCGCGTACGCCCGGGACAGGACCAAAAATTCCCCTCAGCCCCCGCAACCGTCGGTTGCGCTGGCCTCGGTGCGAGCAGCGATTCCCCTCTCTGGTGCAATGGGAGGGCGCGGCCTCGGGCACGTGTTCCCCAGGGCTGAGCACCTCTCAGTATTATTTTCCTCAGTTGTCCCTCTGTCCTTTGACCGAGAAGCCCCTGAGCGCACTCTGTCCAAAGACAGAGACACAACTGAGAGATGATAAGTAGACCTTAAATTACTCAAAAAGAGTACAGCATACACTGCAGGTCACCTGATTGAGTTATGGTCGTGAGAAGATCAATACTAACCCTAAATCCACTCTTTAATCATAATTTTACATACACTACTTCAGAACTTATATTGGGAGCAAAGGCGGGCACACGGATAGAAAATTAATTCATTAAATAGACAAAAATCAACCTTTACAGTGAGACACTCCCCGGAGAATTAAAATTCCTACCATGATACATTATTAGTGGTTACAATCTTAATAATATAAGATATGCAGATGACAGTGTTGATAGCAAACACGGAAAGTAAACTGCAGAAGGCAGTAAAGAATTTCGAGAGAAAAAAAGATTAACTATCAATTGTAAGAAGAAATAATGCATGGTTGTCAGCAAAAGAAACAGCCCAAGATGCAAACTACGAAATAGAGACACTAAGAAGATCTATCAATGGAGACACTAAGATCTATCAATGGAGACACTAAGATCTATCATGGAGACACTAAGATCAATTGAGTACGAATATGTAAATATTTAGGAAGTGCTTTAACAGAGGATATAAAATGCGACATCGAAATCAGAAGCCGCATTGGAATTGGGAAAAATGTCTTCCAAAATCTAAGCAAAGTATTAAGAAACTGAAAAACTTCATTAAGAAAAAGAAAGAGTGTTGACCTTTAGTGTAAAATCATACCGTCTATATGGTCCTAAATGCCGGACAGTGTCCTCACAGATGAAGAGAAGACTTGAAGAACAAAAAGGCGGTTCTACATAAGGATGCTGAGGATACCATGGACTGAACACACGCAGAGTAATAGTAAGTTTTAAGAAAAAAAATAAAGAAAAAATATATATATATATATATATATATATATATATATATATATATATATATATATATATATATATATCATATTTAAGGCAAGAAAGACAATAGAAAACAGTTCATAACCTTAACGAGCTTGTGTAAATGGATGACAGAATAGGGTTTCGGAGAGATAGCAAAAAAATATAAACCTTACTAAGATCTACAAAGGAGAGGAAATTGAGGAGAGCTATTATCGCCAATGTCTTGAAAGGACACGGCGTATAGAAGAAGACGAATAATATGAAGCTCAGGCAGCGGAACTGACATCGGTACGGAAGGTGGAATCGGTGAGCCAGGTTCAAATGTCTCTGTTGCGTTCACTTTCGCCCAAATGCCCTTAGGCCAGTTTCTTTTCTTAGATAGCAACCAATGTAAGAGAAGGACTATTCTGAATCCAAGACCATGGAACAGTAAACTACCCCATTATCTCCTCTAAGAAGTTATGGCAAATGATAGAAAAAGAAACGTAGAGTTATTATCGCCTCCATTCGGAATGGATATAATTAAAAATTACTTTTCCTCCTCCTCTTCTGACATTTTTTTTTACAGTAGTAGGAGTAATGGTAATACCATGGTTTTATTTTTATTAGATAAAATATCATCTAATCCTCAGATTTATTCGAACCCAGATAAGAAAAGCCACGGAAAAAAATCACAGGAAAAAAATAGGACAATGTTTCTGTGTCTTTCTTTAACAGACATTTTTTAACCCCTAACCCTAAAGAGAGCGTCAATAGTAGAAATCTCGGATCTCCGTGCTGTTGTGAATCAACAATATTTGGATTTAGTAAAAAATACTTCTTCACGCCTCCTGCCATGGATATTATTGACAGTAAGAAGTGTGGTTTAAAAATCTGTTCCAATGGGTTCATGTATACCAAACACGTCACTCACAAAACATGCAATGATAACAGCAGAAATTGCAATATGAGCACTGGTAAAAAATAATTGCTGAAGACATTATTTTTATAATACTCAGAAATTCATACACACATGGATAAAGGCATTAGTTAGATCCAGTGACAGGACCCGAAGAGCGTGAGTTCAATACCTGGTTAAGGCGGTGGAGAACTTGGAGAGGAAAATTAACAGGAGATAACTGATAACTGACATCCATTAGACATGGCACGTGGAACTCGAACAGTCTATCCCAGTGAGCGAAATAAAGGGTTTAGTTCGACATTCCAACCACCTGAAGAAGGCCGGAGCGTACAACGACCGAAACGTTGTAATAAATATGGCGACAAAGGTGAGGACAATAGTCCGAATAATGTAAATAGTGTTCACAAAACCGAGTTGTGACTTTTTTCCTGTGTATTTTTTAATAGAAAAAAATGTGACTTTTTTCTGTGACTTTTTACCGGTCACGATTTATTTACCTTCTACAATGAGGCTATCTAAATATAACTGGAAACCCTACCAGGAATTATTATCGGTGGAGGTAAACTTGATATAAGACACGAAGATGACACTGGGTCAATAGCCAGCTCGCAAAAGAAACTACAGGATCTTCTAGACAGAAGGGTGTTAGAAAAAAAATGAGAAAAAAAGCCCTAACCATCAACTGAAAGAAGATAGAAATTATGGTCATCAACAAGAAAAAAAGCCAAAGACGTAGCTACGAACTGAAGATGTCAACATCAAGTAAGTGTAGCCGTTCAAATAGCTGGGAAGTGTTCTAACAGAAGGTGGAAAATGCGACACCTAGATCCGAATTCACATTCGACTAAATAAAGGTGCTGAGGAATGGAAAAAGTTGGTTAGAAACAAAGAAAAGAGTACTGGATTGCTATATGTTATCTATCCTCTTATATGGCAGTGAGTGTTGGACAATCTCACCACGGATTAGGAGAAAACTAGAAGCAAAAGGAATGTGGCTCTACAGAAAAGATACTGAAAATTCCATGGACGGAGCGAGAAAGCAACGAGAAATTCTGAAAGAAAATGGCAGCAGAAAGAGCACATCAGAATCAGGAAAAAAACATGAAATTCATAATAAGGAAGAAGGTCTTGGAAAATTTGATACTCGCAAAGCATACTGAGGGAAAGAGTGTTAGGAGGAGGAAGGGAGTCACTTACGTGACGACCTTCTGTGAATTGATGGTGAAGCGGGGGGGGGCGGTCTTAGCAAAGAGAGAAAAAACTGTTAAAAGTCAGACGCTATAGAAAGTTACTCTCCACCCAGAAAAAAATATAGTTACGTTCACTTTTGATTTACCCCGCCACAGAAATAACCACTCGCCATTGGAAATAGAAAGCTGTGCAGAGCCATGATCGCCCATGTTCTGAAGGGACGAGGCACATAATAATCTTCTATGATTATTATCATCTATTAAATTTTTGATGATTATTTCTTTACATCGGAATTTTTAGATGAGGAATTATTGTTTGCTTCATTATCGGACTAGCATTTTTATATTGGTTATTTTATCCGCCATTTTAACTGCCAGCTTTTGTCCAATATCTGTTGTTCTTTGAATTTTTAAATCAATCCTTTATTCAGTCCAAACAGGTGGATTGTTTTTATTTCACTTTTCGTACTTAAGGAATATTTCATATCAATAAATATTCACGATTTTAAAGATATTTTTCTTATTTGGCAATTTCTTCTACCGAAACAGCGCGTGTGACTTTTAGCACGACTGGACATAGCAATTTTTTTAGTCGATATCACCCCAGGCAAAGCAGTACCGCCATTAGCACGGAAAGAGTCACAGTGTGTGAAGAAATTAGGAACAGAAACATTAGTAACGAGGAGAAAGAAAAGAGCAATCAGGAAAACAGTATATAGCGATTGATATTGCATTTAAATTTTTGAAGATTAAAGTTGGTTGGAAAGCATGAGGGCTGGAGGGAGTTCCACAAGCAAGAAACACGGTATAAGAAACAGTTAGCATAGGCTGCATCTAGTTAGCTCAACTGTAAATTGATGAGATCCCGCCGCCAGTTTAGTGTTGCGCTTAAATTCATACAGTCTAGGTGCCTCATGAAAGAGCTCATCCGAAGAGTAACAATGAAAGAAATTATAAAATTAAGGGGAAGGTTTTATTTTCCAAACACAGGCAGCACGTTGTGGCCGGGGTTCATAGTTAATGTTATTTGAACCGTTTTTACACACTTTGTGTTGAGAGAAGAAAACACTTGTACGAACATTAAATAAAAAGCTTAACCCCAGTACCTTGTCAGTAGTCTTTAATGAACCTATCTCTCTTATATATATATATATATATATATATATATATATATATATTTAATGAAAACAGACATTGAGCTCTGTTCGTCACATTGAGCTCTGAGATTTTATCCTCACTTGGATTTACCAATTCAGTTTACCAAATTCTTCATAACTAACTATATATATATATAAATATATATATATATATATATATATATATATATATATATATATATATATATATATATATATGCAAGTATATGGATATAGATACGACAATATGAAGAAAAAATATACGGAAATAACAAACAAAAAATCCTAATATGCAATTATGCTGTTTTAATGTTCATATAATGTCAACGTCTTACTCTTATGTCCATCGTCTTTTCATGTTGAATTAAATATAGTCTAATGTTATGTTTTATGAATATGTCCTGAAGATGGTATACTAGACCGAAACGTCCGACGTTGACATTATATTAACATTAAAACAGCATAATTGCATATTAGGATTTTTGTTTGTTTTTACCAATAAATTTTTCTTCATATATATATATATATATATATATATATATATATATTATTCATAGAAAATACCCAAAACTCCAACAAACTTCAAATTAAATTCTTCGTAGATTGTTTAGACATTTAGATTTATATCAAACCTTAAACCCAAATATGCCCTTTAAAGTAATGCGAATTAACAGCGTCTAAGAATTTGAATTAAACCTGCCCTTGTGGAATGGATTTATTATGGTTTGTTGTAGCTTCTTCCTTTAATGTCGGTCTTCTCCCTCACCCTTTACCCATCTATATCTAGAGATAACACGCGTTAAGTTTAAGCGACGTCTAGCCTACACAGAGTGGGCTTAAGGATAAAGAACTGAAATGGTACATCTAACTCACTCATGTCTTCTCTCTCACCTTCCTCACTTCGTTAATTTTACACATGCTTGATGCGGTCCGTCAAAAATGTGTGAATTTCTTTTCATTTTTCATTTCAACCTTTGGAAGTAAAGTCTGATGATCCCGAGCCCTGTTAAAGGGGTTGTGGTGAAATAACTTATTACATGGAACCTTAAAGTGGTCTGTCTTTATTCAAACATATTGGCTCTGAATTTTATATTGAGCTCTCCGGATATCATCCTCCTTGGGTCTACCCATACGGATTACCTAGTTTTGCAAAAACTATATATATATATATATATATATATATATATTTATATATATATATATATATATTCATATTTTTTAAATAATATAGACAATATTATTTAATGAAATATCTATGGAATTAAAAAAACACTGCCTAAATACACATATATATATATATATATATATATATATATATATATATATATATATATATAAAAGCAATTTGTATCTAATTACTGTATTTATTACATAAAGATGAACGGGTATATCAGACGCAACCTCATTTCAGTAGAGGATTTTTTTTTAATCGGTATCATCCCAAGCAGGGTAGTATACGCAAGGGGTTACAGGGTGTGAGCAATTAGGAACAGCAACATTATTAATGAAGAGAAAGAGAAAAGAGCAATCTTTAGAGCAGTAGATAGCGATTGACATTGCATTTATGCTATTGCAGATTAACGTTGGCTGGAAAGCATGGAGCCGGAGGGGAGTTCCACAAGCGAGAACTGGATGAGATCCCGCCACCAGTCTATTATTGCGGTTAAATTCATACAGTCTAGGTACCACAGCGTAGAGCTCAACCGAACAATTACCATTTACGGATTAAAATGTTAGTTAAAGCATCTTTTGATCCTCTGCCAATTGAGTGGGTTTATTCATAAATTTGTTTCTTCTACTGTAACATTATTTTCGCGGCTAACTTGTTGCATTTTGGTTTGCCTAAGTCTGTGATATTGTTCTGAACACTAAATTTTGTGCTTCAAAACAATGTAAACAATATAAATTATTGGTTTTTAGTTGATATAGATCGGATAAAAAGTAGAACTAATGCTAAATTAAGCTTAAATTCAGCTACCACAAATTCTAAAAGTGCGTATTATGCACAATAAATATCCCCGAGAATTTCATTACTCAAAGTTACGAATGCATCTTACACACGAATAATCACGGCAGTCAAATATATATATATATATATATTTTATATACATTTATTTTTTTATTTATTACATTGGAATCGTAATCACGATCCAATTCATCAGACCTAGGTCTATAAAATATATTTTATATATACATTTTTTTATATTTATACGTTCCATAAAAAGAAACATAAAAAATGTCTTTTATATATATATATATATATATATATATATATGGGATAAAGTGCTCAAGATCAGAGATAGAGCGTATGTAATTATGAATATATAGTGAACATTGAAGTCAACACTCAGAAGCGACTGTCTGTTTAATGCTAGACGCAATCGTCAGGCGGCCTAATTGTTGACTTCAATGTTTACTTTTATACTTATATATATATATATATATATATATATATATATATATATGTATATGTGTATGTATGTATGTATGTATGTATGTATGTATGTGTGTGTGTGTGTGTAATTAATATTATAGAAAACTATAATACCGGATTTTTATCTTAATTTTTATAATTAATACCAGATTTTAAAATAGGCATTAATGGGTTAGTTCTCGGCTTATTTATCGTTTGTCATGAAATTCCGAAGCCGAAGATACGAATAATTTAAATACATTAAATAATGTAACGTGCTTTTAAAATCATACCTTATGAGCACTGCAATATCGATGATATTTAATTGGATTTGAAGATTAACAAAGCGTCATTTACTGATAGTGGTCAGAGATCTAACCAGCTGAAATGTCGTAAGGGCAATATTGCCGGCGCCATAGTATTCAGCAATCAAAATCAGCTCCATAATGAGCACCCTTTTTTCTACAGCCTCAATGAAGAGGAGGCTGAAAGACGGTGTGTACGTAGAGCGATAGATCGGGTGCTGGTTCCACCCCATTTTCAAAGGTTCTTTGATTTTTGTGAGAACTTAATTTTCTTATTCTGTTAATAAAATACGTTTTTCTGTTGTTTTTTTTTTTTTTTTTAATCAACGTTACTATCATCAGTTTTAGTAATAAAGAGAGCAATGGCTAAGTTTTTCATGTTTTTAGTTGGATTAAGAAATTTCTTGACGCCTCCAGATTTTAGCGCCCTAGGCGATTACCTAATTTGTCAGCTAGGCAGCGCTGATACTCCAACAACGAAAACAGGTTAATCTCTTATCATCAAAGTTGTGATGATTATTAAAGGAAAGATGAACAAGACAGATCAACCCACTTTTAAGTTTGATAAATAACTTTCAAGTTAAGATAAAGAGACTTTTATCCAACGGAACAGAAAAATAACTTGCGATCTAAGCAATAAATAATAACAGAATTAAAATGAACGAACGAATAAATAAAGGAATTAACACAAGATATTAATATTTTCTTACCCCCCCCCACACACACACTCAAATTATATAACATTATCATATTTTTATTCTACTTGTGCCTCCCTTCATTAGTTAGTACCTACGTACGTTACACCCTGGCAATACCTCATAAATTACATTTTAATAGTTTACTATTGCGTTTTGATCGCGTGGAAAGACGAAAAAGACATCTAAGAGTCGCTACTTGGTTTTAGTAAGAAAAGAAAGAAAATAAGAGAAGAGAAGAGAAAAGAGAACAAAGAGAAGAGAAAAAGGAAGAGAGAAGAGAAAAAGGAAGAGAAAAGAGTAGGAAAAGGGAAGAGAGAAGAAAAAGGGAAGAGAAAAAGGAAGAAAAAGGAAGAAAAAGGAAGAGAGAAGAGCAGATGGGAGAGAAAAGAAGAGTGTAGGAAAAGGGAAGAGAGAAGAAAAAGAGAAGAAAAAGGGAAGAGAGAAGAAAAAGAGAAGAGAGAAGAAAAGGGGAAGAGAGAAAAGAGAAGAGAAAAAGGAAGAGAGAAGAGCAAAGAGGAGAGAAAAGAAGAGAGAAGAAAAAGGGAAGAAGGAAGGAAAAGGGAAGAGAGAAGAAAAAGGGAAGAGAGAAAGGAAGAGAGAAGAGCAGAGAGGAGAGAAAAGAAGAGAGAAGAAAAAGGGAAGAGGGAAGAGAAAAGAGAAGACGGAAGAAAGAATGGAAATAAAATTCAAACAGGAAAGCCGTGAAATTTTTACGGGTACTACTAGCAAAGAATTATGGATTTTTTTTTTTAATTTTACATTTTCATTGCTTCAAACGTTATTATAGTAGATATTTCGTATTTGAAATAGGGCTTTGCAGGTTCAGTCCCTGTCGGGGAACATATTTTCTTTACCATTCTCGAATGTGCAGGCCGATAAACACGCTGTTTAATAAATAAAAATGGGGCGTCTATTCCAAATACGAAGTATGTACTATAATAACATTTGAAATAATAAATAAATATTAAAAGAGAAATTCACCGTGCAGACGTTCTCTTTTTCTATATTTTTCTCTTTCTTAATTTGTCATTTTCAGAATCACTTATGGAAGGAAGAAGAAAGGTTATAAAAGTGAAAAAAAAGGAGAATATATCAGTTGTGTTTTTTTTTTTCTCCTTTTTTTAAACCTATGATAATGGTAAGTAAATATGAAAATGATAATAAGATACGTAATTTTTCGAATATTACAGATTGATAATAAATAAGAAATATAGAAATGATAAAAATCAGAGTATATTTTGTTGGAATATAGAACCATTCATTATTGGAGAGAAATTACTGGCCTAAATAAGCAATAAATAAAAAGATAATTTACAATATAAAAACGCAAAACAAAAACGGAATACGTTTTCATTTATATGATAAAAATAATGGGTAAATACGAAATAAAAAAAAGTTGATATAAAAAAAATGAAAAAAAATTATAAAACGTAGAATACGATAAAAAAAAATGTAGTTAATTATGATTTTTATTGTACAGGTTTTCACATCGATCCAACGAAGATTATGTTTAGCATCGGAATTCAGCACTCTGAAAAATTCGTCCACAAATTGGGACGCTTGAAAATAAATGAAACGCTTAAGTAGACTTTGATTACCTGATCACTGATAATCATTCATATGGAAACTTTTTTTTTTTTTAAAAAAAAAAAAGAAAAAAAAAAGCGTTTTCAGGTAAAAATAACGAAAAAGGTAAATGAAAAGAACCTTGAGGAAATGTGAACGGTCTTTATCTAACATTTCAACCTCACTATTTACGTTCGGACTATTGTCCTCATCTTTGTTGTTATTATCACAACGTTTCGGCCGCTTTGCCCTCTGGCCTTCATCAGTTGTATATCGATCCGAGTAATCCACAGGAACAATAACCTAGTAGACTAAAGCGTTGGTTCGTGAATTTGGGGACATAGCAATTGTGAGTTCAATCCCCTAGCCCTGCAGTGTGTACATAGACTCAGTGGGAACAGAGAGAGAGCAATAACTGCAGTACTAAAAATAAGAACTCGGTGAGATATCCTTAAATATGAGCAGTGGAACGAAAACAGTCTACCCCCGTTAAAAGGTTCTGTTCGGAATTATGTGTAGGTTACCCGGTTCGATATACGCCTGATGAAGTCCAGAGGGCACAACGGCCGAAACGTTGTGATTCCAATAACAAAGATGAGAACATTAGTCCGTATGTAAATAGTGTAAATAATGATAGCCCCTCATCACAGAAATTCAGATAGAAATATTAATCACAATTTGACTTCAAGTAAAAAAAAAAAGTCGGGAGGTGTTAGTCTTTCTTTCTTCTATTTTTAGTGAGTACGTCCCTCACGACATACTCCATGAATATATAACTAATTTAAAAAAAAATCCAAATCTGTTCATTAAAAGAGTGCCTCGCCGTAGGACAATAGTAAATTTAATCCACCAAACTATGACCAGTCAGTCCGATCCTACCGGGGTGATGCCCTTGTGCCTTGTAAATAACTAGTACGTCTCTCCTTGGCACAGTTGTTAGCAAGTTAAGCTCGTAGACTATTACTTATTTATATACAAGTCTACAGAAAACAAGCATACAGTTGGAATTATTCCAAATATTATTAGAAAATGTGCAATTGACTCATTTCAATAACTTCCTGACGTCATCAATTCACAACTCGGTATCTATGCTGATGACACAACTATTTACTCCTGTCTTAACAGTAAGTCTGGTCGGCTCGATAAGGTCATATCGGCGGCTGATCTCAAAAATGACCCACAATCTGTTGTTAAATAGGGCAAGGAATTGCTTGTTAATTTTAACGCCTCAAAAACGAAACGGCTCTTATTTAATAATTTGAAAGAACCATTTTTACCTTCCATCAGCATGGCTGATGCTAACCTCCAGGAGAGTGACACTATGTGCCTTCTCGGACTAACGTTTTCAGCTGACATAAAGCGGAAAGAGTATATTGAATCAATTACTGCATCTGCTGATAGGAAAATTGGTTCACTGTGTCGTACTAGACAATTTTTCTCACCAGAATCTATCTTACATATTTATAAGTTTACCACTCCTTGCTTTGAATATTGCTGCCACATATTTAGAGATTCTTGAGATAAAAATTGATAAAATCCAAAGAAGTATCTACAATGTTATTGGTGCTGACCTGGCATCTCGGGTTCAGTCCCACCGTCGTAATGAAGCCTCCCTGTACCTTTTCTATAAATACTTTCATAGTAATTGTTCTGGTGAACTTTCCTCTATGGTACCCAGACTTTATGAATTTAAACGCCGTACTAGATTTACAGTTGAAATGGCTAGATGTGACCTCAAGTTCTATGGTAACAGTTTCTTGTGTCGCACTTCTCGCTACTTTGTTTCTCAGTCAACTTTCATCTTCAAAAATTTAAAGGCAATATCAATGGTTATCTTCTGTCTTCTTAATTCTTGTTCTTTTATTGTCCTCTTTAATAGTAGTTTTTCTCATATCACCTAACACTTTGAATCCTAGTGGTTTTGTCAATCTGTAGTTTAAATTGAAAGGAAAATATTGTGGGATCTGTCTTAGAATATGCCCAACAGACTTGGCGTGCCAGGCTGATTAAAGACATTTTTAAGAAGTTGAACCGGTTCAGAAGCGAATCACTAAAATGATTGAGAGTTTACATAAATATACTGAATTTGTACAACATCTTTGGAACATAGAAAGAAAAACTCGATGTGATTTGTCTGATATATTCCCGATTTTGAATGGACTTACAGATATTGATTATCGAAAGTTCTTTGAGTTTATAGGCAATAATAGATCTTTAAGAGGACATGGTAAAACTTTAATCAAGCGTCATAACAACAACAAAAAATATGCGAGTTTTCATTACTTCTCTCAAAGAGCCATTTACAACTGGAATTGACTTAGCAGTTTGCGCAAGAACAGTTTACATGCTACAATAAAAAAAAAACGGAAGAATCAGGGGACGACTATACATATGCCAATAGACCTCCTCTTCTTTTTAACTTTTATGGTAAATTAAATTTGATATTCTATTTAAATTTGGGGTTGGCGGATTTTACGACATATAACCCCCTGCTGATGTATTTAATGCCGAAATCTGTTTTGAACACTAATAGAGTTTATATTTGAGTCTGCAAGCAACCACCCAAAAGATAGGTTTTTATTTTTATTTTTTGAGGGTTCTTACATCTGCAAGCTATGCAGCTGGCGTATTCCAAACCCCGCCGATAATGCAATTAAAAATTTGAGGTACTTTGAAATGATTTACGAGACAGTCACTGTAGATCACTACAAAGGAGTTCTGGGACAATGCTGGATCATTTAATCCGATTTTGCTCGCCAGATTAAGATTTTTAGCCTCTCTCTCTCTCTCTCTCTCTTTCTAACAGAAGTGACTCCGAGTCTCATTAGGTATTACACGATTGTGCCAGATTAAATTAAGTTTAGTGAATATCTATATTCCGTCTAAGATTCTATTTCGGCTGAAATGTTGAAAGTGGTTTTGAATCTATGCATAATTTTCTTTGTCTTGAATACTTGCAAAAACTCATTTTTAGTCTCCAGCGATTTTCTTGTTTCAATATAACGAGTAGCATTTCTTGGAAAAAAAAAACGAACAAAAAAAAAAAAAAACGCTCTCTTAGAAGGAATTTCTCTTTACATTTGAGTCCGGGGGAACTGAAGTTGAATCTACTCTGTGAAAGTAGCATGGAGTGTCGTAGCTGTAAAGGTCTGAACTAGTGGAACTAAAAAATAGTTTGTCTGAACATTATCCATGGAAATAGCGATAGTCTTTTGATGTTGCATCTGTGGGAAAAAAGGTTGTAGAACAGTGAATAAGTCTCCCCTGTACAAGATAGTGTAAACGATTTGTAATTCTATGAAAGCTAAAAAATTAAGATTGAGTATCTCTCGTCCAGATATACCAGCAATACCCACGACATGTGGTCTAATCTGACTATTGTTAAGATAAAACATCTATATCTATAATTCTCAAAATGTGTGGATGTATGTGTGTATGTTTATGCATTTCCACAGTTTTTACCCGATTTCGTTAAATTGTTTTTTGTTTGACAGATAATTCTTCATTGTCAGTTTTGAGTCCAAATTGGCTAGAAAAAAATTACAACCTTGAAGGTGAAAAAAAAAAATCAAAGGAAAAATGTAATGTCTGGAAAAAAAATTGAACAATCAGTTTAGAAAGTTGAAATCTAACAAAAATATATATATATATATATATATATATATATATATATATATATATATATATATATATATATATATAAACAAATGTTTGGAGGTACAAAATTTATAAATAGTTTTAAAAACAAAGGAAACCATTGATTTTAATTTTAAAAGTCTCTAGGGCCCTTTCAGCCAACATCTCATCAACAGACAATCGTTGGATTAGATGAAAAGAATATTAACGATATTGATATATATATATATATTAAATAAAAATTATCGTATATTATTATGACGGTCCATGGAAGAGGTTCCTTCTTTGCAAGATCGAGAACGCAAAAACAGCGTTTTCAGGGCCACCCTCCCATTCAAATTGTTTACCCCCCCTTCACTTTGAAGATGTGCCTCACTTGCACCCAAATGTTGTTACTAATATTGATTTTCGGGTGGTCTTACTTTAAACTTAAACTGCTCCAACTGAAAGGCAAATATTCCCAGTAATGAAAGAGCCGGTCGTAGACAGGTTATACTGCTAGTACTCTATAAATACTTAATTTATAGAAAGATTGTTAACGAAAATAAATCTATAAAAAAACATGGCAATCGCATTTAAAATAGCCTCTTTATTTGGTTTATATATTAGCGTATTTCCGATTGGCCCTGAAAGGACAATGTTCAAGCCGAGGCAAAAACGCATATTCCAAACACGCTTGTAGTGTTTATTTTTGGTGTAATCGGGAGTTTTAGACCTCCAAAAACATCAGGCCTCCTCTCTTTGGTGACCCAACCAGGAACAGTCGCATCCCACCCAACTTTCGAGTCTCTGAAACGAATCCACGAATCTTGGGCCGAGCCATTTATTGGATTGGATTAATTTTGGTTTTCAGTCCTCGAAAACTGGTTAGTTTCAACTGGGTTAATCCATATCGATTTTCTAAGCGTAGATGCAGCACAAGACCGAAAGTAGGGAGCACCCAGTAAGGATCGAACTCACTACTCAGGCGTAATTCTTCTAGCGAGACAAGCTTGCTAACCATTACACCATCTTGAGGTTCCCAACTGGGTTGATCTATAAGCGTTTGCAAGATCTAACCAGCGTACTACTAAACCAAGTTTTATTTTGTCCCTGTTAAGAGTTGAGTCACAACCCCACCCTATGTTCAAAGCATCCCCGTTGTTCCGCCTTTTTGCTCCAAAATGTCCAAATAATTGTTTTAGTGAAGGTCTTCAGTCATCTGACCAGATTACCGAAAAGTGTCTAACCTTCAGTATCTAGTAAGGATATAATCCCGATTTTTTTTTTAAATCAAACATCTAGATAAAAAAATTCAGCATTTCGAATACTGATTTTCAATGTAGACAGACCTTTTCCACAAACTTTCTACTTCTAATTGCCTTTTATTTTGACTCGAGTTATATTTCACTAAGCTTCGTAATTATTTTTAATCGTTTAATCCCAAGAAATCTGGTAATGCCACTAGTACGCAGAGGTTACAGGAAATGGCCGTGAAAGAGAAGACTAAGAATAGGGAGGATTGAGGAAAAGACAAAAGATAGACGAGGTACAAGAAGACAGAAGATGGCGATTTTCTGAAGACTTTAGTTATCAGGGAAGCAAGAAAACGGAAGGGAGTTCCAAAGATGGGAAGTGCGAGAAATGAAACTGTTGGAGTAGTAGTGGCGGCTGAATTTAGCTATTTCAACAGTAAAAGGGTGGAACCTAGGTCTAGTAGCACGCTTAAATTCATATAGTCGAGGCACCAAAGAAAAAGCTCATCAGAGCAGTTGCCATGAAAATATTTGTAGAAAAGACAGGGGGAAGCCACGCCACGTCGGTGAGAAAGTGACTGAAGTCGAGATTCCTGGTCAGGATCGATTACATTACAGATCCTTTTTTGGATTTTGTCAAGAATCTCAAGATGTACAGCAGGAGCACAATGCTAGATATGGCAACAATATTCATTGTACGAATGGTAGATTTGTAAATGTGCAAGATGCATTCTGACGAGACAAATAAAAAATCTGGTATGACACAGTGACCCAACTTTCCTTGAAGTAGATGCAGCTATTGATTCAATGTAATCGCTCCACTTTACGTTAGTGGAAAACATGAGGCCAAGAAGGCGTAGCGTGTTCTTCTCGCTAGAGTCTAGCGTCAGCCATACTGATGGCAGGCAGAAAGGGTTCTCTAATGTGGTTCAATAAAAGCAATTTTGTTTTGGAGGCGTGAAAATTTAGAAGCCATTTCTTGCCTCAGATTGGTATCCCTTTTCAAGAGCAGCCAGGTTTATTTTGTCAAATCTGACGGATTTTCTATTGAGATAAGAGTAAGTTGTAATGTCATCTACATAAATACTTATTTGGTAAGTACAGTAAGTTAGTTAAGATGCATAATGTCGCGAAAAGGTCTACAGTGGTTTAGGGCTTATCAGGCCCAGTCTTTAACTTTGAACGGTTCGTTTACAATAAGGTATACCATAAATATAGCTCTATTACAAAATTAGTGGATTCCCGTTAATGTGAATCGTTAAAATATAATAAAATATAAAATACTACAAAAACATAATCGATTTAAGCTTGTAAAATCGTCGAACTATATAATTTTTGTAAGATTCTTAAAAATGAATGGAAAAATGACGGAAATTTCAGAATCTGTGAAAAACAGGTGGGAGAAACAAACGAAAGAAAAGAGTTCTACAAATATTATTCTCCCCTCAGAGGATTCGTTATTATATAAATAAAACAAACTTCACAGACATCTTGATACTTATTTAAAGTATATGCCTTTCATAAAAGAATGTAATGCGTTTAACATCTGCTTCTGTGAAATGGAAAAAACAAACTTGTTTTAAATATTTTTATTTGTACCCTCTTACTTCTTTAAATAAAAACCTGCATCCATACTTATCAATCTTATTGCAATATTTTGTTAAAGCTGTTAAGCTCAAATATTTCACAATGCAATAAGGGAATAATGTCGATTATTTTATAATGGTATAACTAGAAAGGCGTTTATTCAGTCATTAACTTTAGAACTGATTCACCAGAAAAATCAAATGGCAAAGCTGTGGAATTATTATTCAACGTGTCCTCTTTCTTGACAGCTTGATTAAGCAAGAGTACATGTATATTTTCATAATGTTGACGATTGATCAAGAATGTCTACATACAAGAAAAATGTAGCTATTGGTGCTGCTTAATAAATAAATACTATTATATTATAATTCTCTTTATCTCGCCCTTAGTTATTTAGCACGATCATTATGCTCTGCCAATACCTCATAAATAATGGACTATTACGTTTTGATCGCGTGTAAAAACGGAAAAGACATATCACACTTGGTTTCAGTGAGTAAAAGAATGAAAGAAAGAAGTGTTTAATGTCTGTTCCAGTGAAATGGAAAAGTTGTCAATTTCAGATACTTGTACCCCCTTACTTCTTCAAATAAAGATCACCATTCATATATATGATTGATATTGTAATATTTTGCTATAGTTGTTAAGCTCAAATAGATGCGATAGAGGGAAATTTATGAAAAAATTAAAATTGGAAAACAGTGAAATTTACACGGGTATTTCTAGAATATATACACACACACACACACACATGTATGTGTGTGTATGAATATATACATGTACTCTTGCTTATCCAAGCTGTCAAGAAAGATGCCATATTGTGTGTAGATGTATATATATATATATATGTGTGTGTGTGTGTGTGCTGAGAATACGCAAGTCGCTAAATGAAGAATAAATAAATAAGATTTAATATAATTACATTTATGCTATGAAACAAATGAAAGAACAGCTTTTTCTGTTAGTTTTCTTTTTAAGGGAAAACTGCTTGTCAATGAAGATGTAAGTATGAAAAAGTCTATTCTCAAAGTGGTTAGAAAAGACCCGTTAGGAAAGGGAAAAAAATGAGTATTTTTTTTAGACAGTTAGTATTATTATTTGTTTTAATTCCCTTAATAAAATGCACGAATAAAATAAAAAGTTAGATTTCTCTTTTCTCGCATTTTGCAATCGTTTTTCTTTATTATTCGAACCAAACTATTCAATCGTTTTGAACTGATTTCTTTTTCGTTTTTTTTTTGTTTTTTTTTAAAAAAAAAAAGAATATCTTAATTTTTGTAATTATGCTGAAGTGTCTTCAATCAAAGTCTCTTTCATGAAATAACTCTTTTCGAGATTTGCGAAAAATACTGATACTAGCGAAAGATTGCAGCGAAAAACGATATAATAAAAAAAAATTCAATAAGAGAATATAAAACAGACAATAAATCCAAAAGACATTGATGTAAAATAAAAGATCAAACGTATGCATAAAATTATATTAATAAAATTAATAATAAATAAATAATTAAAATAATTTCCTAAGAAATACATTTTTACGCGGGAGTGCTGAAAGTACTCGATCCACACGCGTCTATTTTCATGCAACCTCAGATTTTTGGTCGGCCCGACAACTTTTCAGCCCTTCCTTGTATGTTTCGTAAAATTTAAATAGACAAGAACACCTGCTGTAGACCAATGGTTAAGAAACTAGTCTCAAAAGCTATTCTAATAAGCTCGATCCTCACTAGGTGCCACACGACTGAAGTTCCGTGACAGACTGTGTATCTTCTAAAATGCCACGTCCCTTCAGGAAGTAGGCAATCATAACGCTCTACAAATACTTTTTCGTTAATTGCCATGATTTATTCGGAAATATAATCGAGTGATTTCCCATTGCTTTCTCTTGGTTTTCTTTGTTTTTTATTCTCCTAGACTGGCTGTCAATCAAGGCTAGAGAGCCGAGCCTGCTCTGTTACTTAATCCATAGCTGATGGGGGCGATTAGATGGATTCATGTCTTTTCCAACAGTTTATATGTATTTATAGATACATTTCAATTACTTTTTAGTAGCCAGTTGTTTCTCTAAGAAAAAGGAAAAAAAAGAAGGGATCTACTCTTTTTATTTAAACTTTGCCTTTTATTAATTTCTTGGAAATTTAAAGACTCCCTCTTATTTGATAAGCCCACATTTATTTGGGAAGTAAGACTCAAGAGCAAGTCTCATGCTCAGATTCATCTATTAAAAAAGTTTTTTTTCTTTACTAAAACGACGAAATTTTAGACTTTCAAAAAGTTGTATTGATACATTGTCGAAATTCTCTAAGCACGCTTTCCTCATTAAACGTTCTAGAATTTTCAACGGCCTCTTTCTGATTCTAAGTATGCGGCCTTTTCCCTTCAAAACTTACTCGTTGCTCACGTGCTCTCTGGGGTTAGGGTTAGTTTCCATCTGTAGAACCGCATCTCTCTTGCTTCTAGTCTCCTTAATATTTTGCTTAGCTTTTTAAAAGTTGTCTTTCGCTCATCCAGTGGGCTTTTGGGTTTCTCTTACATAGACGGATTAAACGAGTCAATTTTTGAAATCGGAGAAAGAATGAAGAGAAATTTTCAATTCCTTTCAAAGTCCAAGACAAAACCAGAATTGGTGAAGAGTTCCCGGAGACCTGCAGAAAAGCTCATCGTTGGGTGGGTGGGCGTAGAACTATTTGTTGCCTTCTCCAGAGTCTTCGTAGGGATAAATATTATTATTTGCTAAATAAGACAACAAAAAATGTTTGGAAGCAAATTTCAGTGAAATTCAGCTCCCATTTTAGTTCAAGACAAATTCCATCGACAGTGGGATGATATGAATGTTCCACAAGTGTTGCTAGTTATACAAAATACTAAGAGAATTCCAGAAAGAGATTTCTTTCATTTCACCCAGATTTAAAATGATCATTTTCTGCAGCTTATGACTCACCAGAAAAATGGAAAAACCGTGAAATTTTCCCCAGGTACTCCTATGAAATATACCCCCGCCTTTCTTGACAGCTTGGATAAGCATGAGTACATGTATATTTCCATAATGTTGCCGATTGACCAAGAATGTATCCATACAAGGGAAATATAAGTATTGGTGGTACTTAATAAAGAACGAATACTATTATCATCATTATTATAATTCTGCTTGTCACTCCCCTATTTCCTTAGCACGATCATTACGCTCTGCCAATACCTTATAAATAATGAACTATTCAATTTTGATCGCGTGGAAAGACGGAAAAGACAGGGACGCTACTTGGTTTCAGTGAGAAAAAGAAAATGTTTAAGGTCTATTTCAGTGAAATGGAAAAAATGCCAGTTCCAAATCTTTTCATTTGTACGCACTTTAAAAAAAGACCAGTAGCCATATTTATGTTTGTTATTCCAATATTTTGTTAAAGTTGTTAAGCTCAAATAGATAACGATACGATAGAAGGTATATTTTATTGTTGTAGAACTAGCTTATTCAGTCATTAAATTAAGAATTAAGATTTATCAGAAAATTCAAATAGGAAAATCGTGAAATTAAAGATGCTAGGCGTATGTATAACTAGATGGAGCTTTGTTGGTTTGTCAAAGTTGAATTTCTAAAGCAAAATAATCGTTGAACTAATAACTTTCAGCAAAATAAATTATTTACCTTTTTACAACAAAGTCTTAAATGTAAAGGAATGGGATTGCAGAATAAAATCTTCATATTTGAAATGTGAAACTTTTATTACTTCAAACGTTAATTGTAGTGGAATTTAAGGCTTGCGACCATATCACGTTGAAATACCAGTTCCCGTACAATCTCTCACTCACGAGCTCTCTCTTTTTATGTCCCCCCCCCCAGAACGTAGGCGATCATGACTCTCCACAATCTCATATCAATTACAGCTTTAAATAAATTCTGTAGTGGATGCCCGTATTTAAGTAGACGTTCTGTTTATTTTAAACAGTGTTTATTTCGTCTACCGGTCTGCGCACTCGAGAAGTCTTTATAAAGAAAATGAACCCTGCGGTAGGATTCGAACCTGCGCCCTTCTTTGCAGTAGAAAACACCGTCTGAATCGGCCGGCTTTGAAGAGCTTCACAATAAAAGCAAGCATTTCAAGCACACTCACTCATTCAGATTTTTTTCTTGAAAATCTATATCTGCTCAGTTTCATATCCGAAACATTAAACATAATAATTTCTAAAGAATTAATAGATTTTAATTTTTACTCCGACATTTTTATTACATCAATAAAAGTAGATATGTTCGCCTATTACCCTTTTTATACTCCTCCTCAGTCTTTTGAACAGGCGTAGAGGTTTATCATTTGTTTCTTGTTTAGGATTGGGTTTCTGGTTCTTTCTAAAATCTTTTTCATTCTCTTTCACTCCGAGTAGCCCCCTTACGTTTTGCTGGCGGAATCACCTTAGGGGGTGAATTGATTTAAAAAAAAAAATATGCAAACATTATTTTTAGTGGTCATCCGTATTTGAGTAGACGGTCCATCTATTTTAAAATGAATTTTTACTCAAATACAGATATCCACTAATAATAACTTAAATAAAAATAGGCCGGATTAAAAAAAAAATCCATTCTTTAGAAATTGCAATGTATACTTTGCAACAATGTTTTCCTCGGAGTTCTTACTAATGCAAATATTAGAAAAAGATTGATAAAAATATTCACACAAATATAAATATTCCGACACTCACTTTACTCCTGGCTACTGTCCTGGTTGCTTAAGGGCCATTTAAGATTTCATCTCCGTTGGGCTATGTGCCGTAGAGAATTTAATTTTCGCCTCAATGGCAAATGTCTTGCCTCAGCGGATTAAGGGAAATAGTCATGATGCGCCAACAAGCTGATATTCTTATGTATTCAGCTTTTCGGTCTGGTATTTTTTGAGTTCGTATTCACTGGCTTACTACTGAAAATTATTTTCTTTTTATAACTCTTAGGAGGATCGCAACTTTTAAAAAATTGCTTCATCTCAACTGTGATTAGTTATTGAATATTTTCCATATCACGTGACCCTTGTCCATGCCATTTTTTTTTTTTTCGTAACTTTCTTTGAAGCCAAGCGAATTTGCCTGATCTTATCTGAACGTTTATCGGCACGGAAAAAAAATGGAATTGTGTGACAATTTCAAATTCCGAGTCGGTTTCCTTTACTTTGCGCTAACGCCCTTGGAAAATACTGAATCAGTCTTCCTCCACCTATGGATTAAATAGCAAGGTTGACTTGAGATGGCAATCATTCTAGGATAAGAACTGTTTAGAATTCAAAATGAATGGACTCTGTCATGCTATTTTACCCTAGACTCGTCCACTGCAGAGATGAAGAAGAGACTTGAAGCAACAGAAATATGATTCTACAGAAAGATGTTGAGGAACAACGAAGACGTTTTAGAGAAAATGGAAACAAAAAGGAAGCTTATACTTAATATCAGGAAGGGACAGTTGAAATTTTCGGAGCACGTAATGAGGAAGGAGGGCATGAAAAATCTGATACTCACAGGACGGATTGAGGGAAAGAGGAACAGAGGAAAGCAGTGTGTAGCAGAATTGATAGGCTTCGGTGAATGGATAGTAGATCAAGGCTTGGGAGAAATAACAAAAAGACATAATTTATTTAAAGCTGTAATTGATAGATTGTACGGGAACCGGTGTTTCAACGTGATATGCTCGCAAGCCCTAAATTCATGTGAAAGTGATTATATATATATATATATATATATATATATATATATATATATATATATATATATATATATAAATATCTTGTCCATCAAGACATTCATTTCTGTAGTTTACTGCTACCAGCAAGCAGAAATATTTCTTTTTCCGATGATGGCCATTTTGGGCGAAACTAGTCGAGGAATCTAAATAAAAATAATAATAATAAAAAAAAACGAAAGAATATTAATCTACAACCCAGTGTGTCTGAAGATTTTAATTTTTTAATATTTTTTTATTATTTCAATATATATATATATATATATATATATATATATATAAGAAAGAGGTTATTATAGTGGTTCCACCGAGAGAAAAAGTATGTATATTAAAAAAGAAGAGAAGAGAGGTGCCGCAAACGTTTTTGGTTGTAATGTGGATTTATTTAGAAAAATATTATGCTTTGTTTTACATAAACACCTGTGCGAAAATTGAACTCGCTTCGTCGGTTCAACTTTCCCCGGCTATATCTGTTATACTAAACGCATATCCCATGTTGGTGGCTTTCTAAGCGTAGATTAAATGTGGCAGCTAGTGAGGATCGAACTCACACCCCATGTATGTCTACTAGCGTATAAAAGAATAAGTATAGGACTTGTTTTCGTGCAAGCCTAAGTAAAAGAATATTAGTTAAAAAAAAAAAAAAAAAAAAAAAAAGGAACAGAATAAAAGTTTGTTTGTGTTCATTTAAAACGTTCATGTAAAAATATGAATATTCTTTATCTAGTCGAGAAAATAATATGCGATGAAAAGAATAAAAAAAGTTCAATTTATGAATTAGCCGGATGGCAGATTATGTACGTGGTTTTTTTTTCCCCTTTTTAATGGATTTCACGAGCTTATTTATAATAATCACTGTTGTCTTGTTTCTTTGTTTTTCTTGCCTCGTATACAAATCATAGATATACAAGAAATATTTTGAAAACATTCTGGAGAATTGACTATAAAAAAAAGGAATGGAATTTAAAGATAAATAGATTGGTAGAAAAATTAAAGCTTACAAAAAAATGGTAATTACGATTAATGAAAGAGAGGGAAATAAAGACTTTGATATTGCGTTGAAACGATGTAAAAATAAAATTCATCCCTTATTATCTATAGGCTACAGCATCATAGCCTCATAAACATAATAAGAAAAGTTGAGAAAATAATATATATATATATACTAGCCGAATTAGCCGCGCCTTGCCATGTGTCACACACTGTAAGAAAATGATGATTGATTTTATATTATTGTTATAATTTGTGGAGAAAAATGATGCATTTCAATATTGCTTAATGATGTTGCCGATGTGACCTCCATCTTCTGGCTTTCTCCTACATTTTGGATAGGAGTAATTTTCTTGCTCAAATTTAAATTATATCAAAGAGTGAAAAAATGAGTGGGAGGTTTGTGTCCACCCGCGAGACTGCCCCTTGGTCAAAATGAAATAGACTTACTGGGTAATGTAGTTTCAGAATATATATGATTATGGGGTCTATCTCCAAAACCCTAGGAGGAATTCGATAACAGACAGACAGGGGATACAACTTTATATATATATATATATATATATATATATATATATATATATATAATTACGGAATGTAACAGCAAAATAGTCCAAATTGTGTTTCAGAATAATTGTCCATCCCACAAAATACATTAATACTCTGGCTTTCGTCTTCAAAGCCCATTCAAGAACCATCAAGAGAACGTTGAATAAGTTTTAAAAAGGGGGAACAGTAGAGAGGAAAACTGGATCAGGAGGTCACAACAGGAACAACGATCATCATTTCAACCCAGAGCTAAAGAGATCAATTAGAAAAGATCCAACACATTCTATAAGACGTTTGGCACGTGAGGGAGAAGTTTCACCTCTGACAGTCCAAAGAGCAGTGAAAAAAGACTTGAAAATGAAATTGTACATGAAATGTGTCAGGCCGCTTACTACTCCAGGAGGGAAAGTTAAAAGTTTAGAGAGGTGAAGATTATCTTGAGTAAGTTGGAAAATGACCACTGGAATAATTATATATATATATATATATATATATATATGTGTGTGTGTGTGTGTGTGTGTGTGTGTAAACTTTATTTCAATCCTTCATGAGCTTCCGATCCTTAGCTATGAATAATTAATGATGGATATGCCATTTTCGTTTATGATCGAATTCATCAAGATTCTTCTGTTAAGCTTGGAGAGTAATTATACATTCTTATTGCCCAAAGTAGAGTCCAGTAGTGTTATAAAAACCTCGGAGAATTCCAGTAAGATATCTTTAATCATTTCTAAAAATACAATGGTTCAGAGCTTATTCTAACAATTGGTCAATTTTGCTGTTACACTATATATATATATATATATATATATATATATATATATATATATATATATATATATATATTGAAAGATTCTGTCCAAAAACCTATTGTATAGACTAAAATGAGGTTTGGAAAAAAAAATACCTAATATTTAATATAGTGATATTTATTTATAATATATGTATTTTTACAGAGAAGAATTAAAAATTTGTTACTTACAATTGGATTTTCCATGTTTTTGTCTTAGAAAAATAATTTGTTGTTTTCCTTTTTCTTTCAAACTGTATTACTTTAACCGATTTCGCTTAGGTTTTCAAAAAGTTTTTTAAGTGTTTCTATCTCCACGTGTTGATGCTTATGTTTTGAACCTATGAAAAAAAATGAAAATCAAGGGGCGTAATTGGCTATATATGTCACTTATGGTATGAGCATATATATATATATATATATATATATATATATATATATATATATATATATATATATATATATACAAATATGTAAAATGATCTGTCCAGTTGTTACGACGTCTGTCCGTCCAAAATTCATCTCCTAAGTCTGAACTGTCAGACAACGCACACGAAAGATATTTGATCATAGTTGGGAAGGCTTGTCCAGAACCAACCACACCTTTTGGAAGAGCTGAATACAGAGAACAGGTGCACCATGATGTCTCTTAAAAAACCCTCCTCAGTTTTCTTTTTTTAATTCAAATTTGTCCTTCACTGAGCAGAAATGACTCGGCTCTCTAACCTAAGTGCGCTTAAATGACTATAACGAACTCGACTGGAATTCGAACTCGTCTTATTTCTCATTCTCAAATGAGTCTTATCCATTGCAAATTTTCGCAATCGCACATGATGGAAGATCTGAAAATTTCTGGTACCAACCCAATTCCTTAAGTCTAACCAAAGGACAAAACATCAGAATATTAATGTAATAGGATATCGGACCGAAAACATTTCAGCGCCCCTCATAGTATATATATATATATATATATATATATATATATATATATATATATATATATATATATATATATATATATTACAACAAAATTTTAATTTGTTTCAAAAGTTTCATTAACGAAATCAATTGAAACGTCAAGAAAATCAATTCGTTTAACATTAGTAGTTATCTTAACATTAAGATTTAAATTTTTGAAATTAATCGTTCACTCGCCAGTAATTTACAATTGCCTGAGGAGACGCATTTTATGCCTTGAAACACGACTGCAATTGTGTAGCGATTCTTACATGTTTTTGTAATATCCTAAAATAAATAATATTGTTCTGCATTAAGCCCTCTTTTAACTAAAATGTTACGAACGAAGTGTACTCTATTCGTTCTCACCATATATATATATATATATATATATATATATATATATAAATATGGATTCGCAGAATGTGTGTGTGTGTGTGTGTCTGAAGAATGTTTGGAGGCGTGAAACTGGCAGATACCTCGTGCAGTGCTGATTGCTATGTCCACACTGTCTCTTTCTCTCTCTCGATTATATATAATTTGTAATAATTTCATCTTTACAAACCTCAGTTTTTAAAATCAATGTCTAAATGGCAAAACGGCAGAATTTATATTTGAATCCTTTATCGGGGCTAAAACTCTTCAGCACATCTCGTATATACTCTATTCGTATAGATATACATTTTATATATCTAATCACTTTATTTTGGTGGATACACGTGTTTGCGGAGACGTTCTTTCTGTTTCCTTTCTTTTTTAATTTGTGAATAACTACTGGCCTGTGCACTCGAGAATCGTAAAAACGAAATTGTGCCTTACTGCAGGGTTGGAAGCTGCAGAGAAAACCCACATCTGATCCGGTGAGCTATGGACAGGACGTAGGTTCAAACACTTGAATTAGCCGCTAATTATTTTGGGAAAAACGTTTCATTTTCAAACGAATACTTTTTCTTTGTTTTTTTTTTTTATATAGTAACTAAGAAACTGAGTTACCTTGAAGTACCCTAGCGGTGTCTAACACCTTTACTAGACGTATGAGTTGACAACTGAACTCGTTTCAAGCTCAGAAGGGCATAAAAAAGAATCAAGATCGACGTATAAAGATATCTGTAGCTGTTTTTTTAAACATTATGTATTGGACGTGTCTATTCGTCCGTGTCAGAAAAAGACACTTTCGGTAAAAACGTATATACATGTCTACGCCGAAGAAGAGATTAAAAATAACATCACATTTACTCAACGACTTGTACCCACTAAAATATACCATTAAAGTGGGAATAAATAACGCCGGATTAAAAGTTTTAAAAAATCCATTGATTCATTAGAATGAAGTGTGTGTGTGTGTGTGTGTGTGTGTATACCTCAAAGAAACGCGATACCTAAGATGTAAAATGAATTTAAAAAAAAAAAAAAACTTTCTTGAAGATTTTATTTTAGTTTTAATTTCACGCTAATAGATTAAATTTAATATTTCCAATATGCAAAATACTTTGCTGTATTTCAAAACTAATTTAAATTGACTGGAAAAAAGTTTTCTTTTGAAATTGCTGGAATTGTTGATTTTAGCACCATTTTTAGCCATCTTTCCTCAGAATGCAATTCTATTAGTCATTGTAACCAAGGGTTTCAGTGTACTGGCTTTGTTCAAAGGGTTGATCATGCCGGATCATGTGTTCTCTCTCCCAGAAACTTTAAGGCCCATTCAGCATCATTGCAGTATACGCCACGAGTGGTCTCTGGGTGTGGAACAAACAAAAATGCGCCTGAGCAGTCGTCTGCAATAGAGATTGGCAACCTAAATCAAGTAGCCGACCATTATTTATATATAATTTGGGTGAAAAAAATTTAAAATATTGTCGACATGGAAAAAAAAAAAAAAAAAAAAAAAAATAATAATCCCACAACTATAAATTAATTTACATTAACCAGAAAAAAGGCTTAGACACAAGCGTATATCTGTTTAAATTTGAATTTTAATGTAACTATAACAACAAAAACATTTCGATTTCATTTTTGCCTTGAAAAAGTCGGAAAACGAAACGCGTCAGCAAAATGTATGATTTTTTTTTCCAATTGTCATTTGATACCAATCTGTCTTGTCCACAGAATTCATCTGGGAATTTAACTATATATATATATATATATATATATATGGTGGACTCTCCGTCGGATGAGAGTTAACAACTCAGTTCCTAAGAACCGACAGTAGTGGTGAAGTCTTTGTGCAGAACCAACCACATTTTTTGAAGGGCTGAATACAGAGATCTGGTGCACCACGTGCCACAAGGTCCCCAAACAACCTTCCGCAGGTTTTTGAATTCAGAGTTGTCCTTCTCCTAGATCAGTTGCCTTCCAAGGCTATAGAACCCAGTTTGTTTTGCTATTTACCCATAGCTGGGGGTGGGAGAAGAGGATTCATACCTTTCCCAATGATATTAGCACGTAAGCGAATGTAATGGATTCGACTGGAATTCGAATTCGGCTCTCAGTCCGAGTCGCTACCCACTACTCTACCCCGTCTTTGGAGGTACATATATCATTGAATACGACAGCCAAGGTGCCTTGATTTAGCTTATTTATACAATTTCTTATGCGATCTAGTAATTTTTGTTCAGATGGTAAATTACATAAAATCTATCCAGTTGTTCGTTCTGTCCGAGTGCTTTCGGGCATACATTTACCCATTTTCAAGGATGAAATATTTTAACTGTTAAATCAGAAATAGTTTGTTGCATGTATGTATTCATGTAATGTTTTCATTTTTCAAAACACTTGTTGACAACACAAATATAACATCATCTACATGTAAAAAAGGGCTAAAAATAATGGAAGCCTTAATAATAAAAACAAAAAACTAACACTTAATAATATCAACTAGGAACATGGACAAAATATCTTGACCGTGTTTTGAAAAATGAAAAATATTTTCATAGTAAATAAAATTATCAGCAATATATTTTTGGTAAAAAAAAAAAAAAATTACCAGGAATACATTTTTGGAAAAAGAAAAAAATTACCAGCAATGCATTTAACTCTTGACAAAAGCTCTTTACCAAAATACGTCAATGGAACCTGATCTACAAACTGATTTCTTACAAAGAATACATACGAACTGATCCTAAAAAATCTTGGCACTAAATAACCCATTGAGGTTGATATGTCGTAAAACAAAATAAACTTAAATAAGCACAATATTTTGAAAAGTACACATCAGGCCTAATTCAGCAATCGGATAGTCATAATTGAACTGTTGTTACTACTTTATCTACCGTTAATTAATTAAGTTAAATATAATTGCTTATTGAAGGCGGATCTTGCCCAGTAATAGGTGAGGTTATCTTATTTAAATTATTACTTGTTATTCTTATTTTTTCTTTGAATTAATTCTTTGTCACCATAATTATCAGCACTGCATATATTCTTATTAGTTCTGTAGAGGACCGTGGGGCGAAGATATAAAGAACACACGGGGGTTCAAATTTCCTGCTAGCCGGTCCAGCTACCTGAGAATGTTGGACTGTTCCAAAGAAGATCAACAAGATAATTATATACAAACAAATATATACAGTATTTACATTAGTCGGACTATTGTCCTCATCTTTGTCGCCATATGTGTCACAACGTTTCGGCCGTTGTACGCTCCGGCCTTCTTCAGGTGGTTGGAATTTCGAACTGAACCCTTTATTTCGATCACTGGGGTAGACAGTTCTAGTTCCACGTGCCATGTTTGATGGATGTCAGTTATCAGTTATCTCCTGCTAATTTTCCCTCTGAAAGTTCTCCACTGCCTTAACCAGGTATTGAACTCACCTTCTTTGGGTCTGTCACTGGATCTAACCAATGCCTTTATCCACTGTGCCATGTGTCCTTGAGGCCATCAGTGATCGAAATAAAGGGTTCAGTTCGAAATTCCAACCACCCTTTTTTTTTTGCGTACAACGGCCGAAACGTTGTGACAAATATGGCGACAAAGATGAGAACAATAGTCCGATTAATGTAAATACTGTACATAATACCTCATCTCAGAAATATAGACAGACTCTGAAACAAATATAATTTATTAACAAGTTTCAAATAATTTTAAAACATTGATAATCGTATGGTTAATATTATTAATAGTATTGTAGCGAGTGTTCGTACGTACATGTATTGGTATTGTTCTTATATATATATATAGAATTTGGTAAATGCTGATTTAATGAGTGCT
>CAHIKZ030001376.1:0-30000 GCA_903632075.3 Acanthosepion pharaonis | reverse complement strand
CCCTTAGTACGTTGCAAATCTTCCCCCAGTTTTATCGTTCATAATCAAAATACGATTGGGCCGGGAATATAAATGTACATGTTTTGGAGTGTATTTCTAGTTTTTTTTCGTTTTTTAAACTAGTTTTTTTTCCAGCGTTTTGGAAAAAAAAAAGACCGTTTCTTATTTATCGAATTCCTCTTTTCGTCAAATGTTTTTTTCTTCTTTTTTTATCTATTGAAAAGTGTCGATTGTTATCATAATGTAGGTAATGATGAAAGCAAGGGTAGGTAATCCATTCCTAATATTTTACGACATGTTGAAAAGATAATGAGAAAGAGAACAAGAACAACTGTTCAGTTTAATGAAAGTCTAACGTTTCTCTGGACGATTTATATCTGATAAAAATCAGAATCTTTCTATACGAACATAACCGAAAAGCCAATTTCCCTAAACAATTTATTTTAAGGGAAAATATAGGCAAAAAAAAAAAAATAATGGTCACATCAGATTGATAAGCTAACAACAACAACAACATAACCAGATTTGTTTCTCTTCAATAATCTTTAAAAATTAGTTAAAAATTAATTAAAAATATTAATTAAAAAATAATTAAAAATATGGGATAAGCTAACAACAACATAACCAGATTTGTTTCTCTTCAATATTTAATTTAAAAATAATTAAATATAGCAATTAAAAATATCAATCAAAAATTAATTAAAAATATTAATTACAAAATGATAAACTAACAACAACGTAAGTAGGTTTCTCTTCAATATTCTTTAAAAATTAATTAAAAATATTAATTAAAAATAATTTTAAAAAATGGGATAAGCTAACAACAACATAACCAGATTTGTTTCTCTCCAATATTCTTTAATTAAAAATTAATTAAAAATATAAATTAAAAATTAATTAAAAATATCAATAAAAAATAATTAAAGATATTAATTAGAAAAAGTGATAAGCTAACAACATCGTAACTAGATTTGTTTTTCTTCAATGTTCTTTATATTAAATTGTTTTATTAAAGCCATACATTTCCAGAACTCTCACCCTTCCAACGGTAAAAACGGTAAGATGATTTAAAACACTTTTGAATGTAATAAAACATAAGACATTTATGTAAAAGTTATCTTTCAGTGAGCACGAATCGATATTGACACATCGACTTTGCCCTTGAGCCAGACATAAATATAATTTCTTTACGACAAAAAAAAAAAAAAAATGATTTTCTTTATTTTATATCTTAGCATTATTTTGATTAATACAGATTCGGTTTAAAGTAATGTGGGTATTTTGATAGGAAAAAGAAATTCCTTGTTCATTTTATGCCCATTGAATGAATGTGAAGTTTTTCTTTGAAGAAGTTAACTTTTTAAAGATTAAATGAGGATTTATTTTGCAATCGAAATTTAATATTCAACTAGACCCCCTTACTACATGTTCATCTTTTTTAATTAGCAAATCTTTTACATTATACCATAACGTCCATAATTTTAAAGTATGAAAGAAAAAAATATCGTTGTTTTCTCTGCGACTAAATCCAATTCATTGTTTTGACTAGATACTTCCAAAAAAGAAAGAAAAGGCGATACCTATGGTTTGAAATGTATTATAAAAAAAATATATGTTATCCCCTCTTGGTTTATAAGTCCCACGGATAAGAAGAGGGGTCCATTTATCTGATAATAATGTGCAAGACCCGAATTTAGACGCCAAAGCTGAAAGGCTTCATGACGAGTGAACTGAACGAACGTGAGATTTTTAGCCTACTCCAAGAACAGGCAATATTGACCACGAACAAACCTGAATAATACAAGGACATGCAGCCATTAGAAGAAGAATATGTGCAACATCAGGTAAGTGTTTCAATCAATTTCGAACAGATACATGTATTTGTATTTCGTCTCCGATACCATGACTTTAACTGCTAAAGGAATACGTTTTAGCAATTCTCTATGTTTATATATTATACAACGAGAATAAAATATACCTTTAAAAACTGTTCAATTGTGTCGTCTTTGTTCATCTGCGACGACTCAATCTGGGGAGTCGCTAAATTTCTCACAACACTTGAAAAAAGAAAAAGTCTTTCTTGAAGCATTTATTTTAGTTTTAATTCCTAGCTAATAAATTAAATATTTCCAATAAGCAAAATAGTATGCTAAAATTTCAAACCGAATTTAAATTGAATGAAACCGCTAAAATCAACTATGTTGACAAATCTGTCAACACAACATAATCCTCTTTCATAAATAAAATATAATTTTCTGAAACTTTATTTGAGGAAGATTAATGGATTTTACAGGTTAATTAATCTGACCTAAAAGAAATATTTATTACTTTTAGTTTAGAATATCGCAGAAAAGTAGTTTTAACATAGAGGTGGGTGTTTATATCGGGTATTGATAGATTTATCGATTGTTTGATGTTGGTATTTTTAAGAGCACATAACTGTAAAAATTACTTGAATACAAACTGAACGCTTTTTTATATATATATAAAAAAAAAAATTAACTACCCAGTAATCTTTAAAATTTAGGAAGATATTTGAAGTAATCTAACATTTTATTTAATTTTTAAATACTTTGGCCTTACAGTCTAACATACAAAGACGCGTTTTGAGCAAATGTTAGAAAATTACCTATAAATTTAAAATTTACTATAGCTATCGCTCTTTTCTGGTACAAAAAAAATCTAAAAATTTCTTAAAATTTCGGAATGATATCCGTTTCGTCCTATATTTGGGACTCATCAACAGTGCGCATCCACTAGCGAGAATAGAGCCTGGACCGTTACGATACAATGCAAGCGTCATACCAACGGGCCTTGGTGACGAAGAGGTTACTATGATCAAAGTGTAGTACGCTGCCTTTGTGAGCTTCCGAGTCTACGGGCTCGGGGATACCCACATTGAACCGGCCTTGTGCCACATTCTATTCTCGTGGGTGGATTGATAAATACTAAGAGGTTACTAATTAGACTCGATATGGCCCTGCTCTTCACAAATTTCGTGGCGTAACTCATCCGAGTTTCCCTAACCGAACGGATTCTATCACCAAGCCGCTCCATCCAGAGTATTAGAAGCCGGTTCAAGCAAGGATATACAAGTGATAGAAATTATTAGGAGGATTTAAAATAATCATAATTCATCAAGTTTAAAAGAATCCTCAACAGAATGCAGAAAGTACTGGACGGCCGTTTCGTCCTATATTGAGACTAGTCAGCAGTGCGCATCCATTACCGAGAATCGAACTCGGACCGTTACGATAGAACGCAAGCGTCATGACAACTGTACCAACCAGCCTGTACCAAGAGAAACTCTGATGAGTTACACCATGGAAATTGTGAAGAACGGCGCGTTTGTACAGTTGGTATGACGCTTGCGTCTTAGCGTAACGATCCGGGTTCGATTCGCAATAAAGTGATGAAACGGCCATCCAGTGTGTTCTGTTAAGGATTCTTCTAGACTTGATGAATTACTTAAATCTGATATATATTTTCGAGCAAAATGGTAACCTGACTAAATTAATTCATTTGTGAATAAGTCCTGATAGTTTCATTAAAATCCGACAATTGTCTGACCTTTGCAAGTATTTCCAAATCAATGTGTTTTTGACAGCAAAAAGACGCTAAAATTTCCCATTCTAATTTATGGTTATCCGTTGACGGCAGAAAAACAAAATTTTTAACTAAAATTTCGAAGTTTCTAAATAGGATTAAGAAAAATATAATTTAATAATTAATCCTTTGATCTTTCCTCTTTATAATAACAAATGTTTTGACCATATAACTTTGTTTTTATTAAGTTTCATACATCTTTATTCAACATGCATACTCCTTTTTCTTTTTAACAGAATCTTTGTAGGTGCTTAATTTTAATGAAAACGAAACCTAACCTAATCCGACTGGAGTGAGTTGTAGAGATTAGTTAGGATTGTTGCAAGATTTTAAAACTGACGAGAGGCAAAATCCGTATTCCCGCCCCGACACACAGAAAAGTAAGCAAATAAATAAAATCAAAACGGTGGTCACTTGAACGAAAATGAGAAACGGCATTGCAGTTATTTCTCCGTAAGACTTTAGCTGAGGCGGAAAAAGACAAACTTCACTATTATTAATTATGGTTACCTAAAAATGAAAGGTTGAATACGATTAAAGCCGAAAGAGCATGTATTTTTTTTTTTTTTTACGAATTGAGTCTTAGGAGGAGTCGGCTTAGCAAGATCAAAGGCCCTGACAGAATTGACGAATGAGTTGGGGTTAAGGTCAATAGGAAGTATTGGGGCAGACCTGTTGCTTATTAGTCCTTACCCCCTCTTTTTTTAAAAACTTTTTCTCACTTTCTTCACTTTTATTACCTTAGTAACCACAAAAATAATAGGACTTTATTATTTAGTTTGTGTTATAGTTTCGTACAAATTTTGCATTCGTTTTGATTTTTTCTCTCACTAAGAAAAAATACAATCACACATACACAAAACGCGATGTATTTCCCACACACTTATCTTACAAACGACATGAATTGGACACAAATTGTAAGTTAACCTAAAGAAATCCTTGCGTTTTACTACCAAGAAATATATGTGAGAAAGAGATAATGACAATAAGAAGATGGAGACTTTAATTATCCATTTCGATTATAATTTATTTCGCGAACACCGAAATCTCATCCGTTGGGTCTGAAGAGTTGAACAACTCGGTGTTCACGAAATAAATTATAACCGGAATGAATGATTAAAGTCTGCGTCTTCTTATTGTAATGTTCAGTAGTCTACATTGATCTCTCCCTGGATTAAATCCTCTTCGGAATTATCCCTTCGAGTCACAAACTGGTAAGACGTATATATAAATAAATGTAAAAGAGAATAGGAAAACTGTAATATTAGCCGACGCGTTTCGTCCAATATGAACTTTTTCAAGGCAAAAACGAAATGAATTTATTAAAACAAAGTAACTAATAAAAAAACAAGATGTCCATATTATTATTAGTTATTTTGTTTTAATAAATTCGTTTCGTTTTTGGCAAAATGTTTTCTAAAAAAAAGCGTCGGCTAATTATTACAGTTTTCCTATTTTCTTTTACATTTATAAATATTGTCTTTTTCCACAGGTTAACTCTGAAAATTTTATATATATATATATATATATATATATATATATATATATATATATAGGATGTGTGTGTGTGTGTGTAACGAATGCACGGCCGCAATTTTCGACGGATTTGCACCAAAATTTATATGCACCTGCTCCAAGTTAGCGGAAAGGCCAAGACCGGCTTTGCATTTCCCAACTCCCATCGATAGCGGAAATAATCGATTTTTTTCATGCTTCTACGGCAGTTTTCATGTAGTTTGCGACCATTTTCTACTGGCCTGAGTGAGAGCCACGAATAGGCAGGAAGATCCTATTGGCCAGCGCGGGAGCCAACAGCTGACTGACACGAATGTTAACTAGCATGCTAGCATGTAAAAAAAGATCGATAGCTGCATTCGTCACAAGTGAGAAAAATTTAAATCTGCATGGCACTTTACTCCAATTGGCTCATTCGCTTGCTTAAACTCAACGTTGATTCTGATTCCGCAGAACTGTGTTGGGTGTGAAAAAAGTATTTGTTGTTAACATTCTTTTTTTAAATTTCGTTTTTTCCAGTTACGAGTCCTTTTTTTAAAGCTGATCGTTTTGAGTTCATTTTGTTTAGTTCTTTTTCGTAACAGATTTAATGTTTAGTATAGAGCTTAGAAAAAAAATCGCAGTGTGAGATAGGCAAGAAGTAAGGCATGTAGCAACATCAACACGGCAAAGGGCACTCCTTTAAATGCAAAAAAGGGCAAAAATATTTTAAGTCAAGTGATAGCGATTGCTGTATGAGTCGTACGATTTTTAATCAAGCACGGGCAACGCCGGGCCATTATTGCGAATATATATATATATATATATATATATATATATATATATTGAACAATAAAAAAAAAATATTAAGAAAATAAAATCTTCAGACACACTGGGTTGTAGATTAATATTCTTTCGTTTTTTTTTTATTATTTCATTTAGATTTCTCGACTAGTTTCACCCAAAATGGCCATCATCGGGAGAAGAAATATTTCTGCTTGCTGGTAGCAGTAAACTACAGAATATTTCTTGTTCGCACAATATCTTCAGTCATAAATGAAAGGCTTGGCTTAACTCACGGAATTACTTTTTAACAACTGACTATAGTTACATCATTTGCAGTGGGCTCTAGAAAACAGTGCCGCTATAACCTGTTAGTCGAGGTTCATTAATTTACAAGGAAATACTCATAAACGCAGAAATAAAACCCAAGAAATGGTTAAAGTGATGTAATCTGAGTATAAAAGAAAAATCTTGAGAACATCCCAAATCACAAATACACGCCCGATGCGGAGACAAAGTACAAACATATTTGGGCTAGACTATAAAAATTCTAAAAATCATCGATTATATTTTTAAAACTAAAGTTCACCCAATACATAGCTCGAGAGTCACTCAGAGCAGAGTGTTACGATTAAAATTTATAATGAATGAGGATGTGTATTATGAACGGAAGAGGAAGTGAAGTTTATGATTAGGAATATAAATAAAGATTGACTCTTATCTTAAAGGTATCAAGATTGCAGTGTTCAGGGAAGTATCTACACTGGAGTCTGTTCCACAAAGTAAAAGTTCTCGTAATAAAATCGTCTGAGTGTAACTTTTTCCTTACATTTGGAATCCAGGGGAAATGAGGGCGATTCGACTCCGTGAACGCAGTCTCTGCATTCCATCAATTTTTCTCTCCAGAATCTATCTTGCATATCTATAAGTCTACCATTCGTCCATGCTTAGAATTTTGCTGCCATATATGGCTCAGTGTTCCTGTTATTTACCTAGAGCTCTTTCATAAAATTCAAAGAAGAATCAGCAATATTGATTGGTGCTTTGGTGGCGGCTCGGCTTCAGTCACTTACCCACCGTCATAAGGATGCCTCTCTGTGTCAATTGTTCGGATGAGCTCTTCGCTATGGTACCTAGACTTTCTGAATTTGGCGTTTAGATCTCATCAATTTACAGTTGAGCTGGCTAGATGTGATTGTAAATTCTATGCTAAGTTCCGTTTCTCTCACTTTTCGCTCGTAGAACTCTGTTCCGGTTCCATGCTTTTCAGCCAACTTTAATCTGCAAAAATTTAAATGCAATGTCAATCGCTATCTACTGTCCCTCTGATTACTCTTCTTTTTTTTTCTTCCTGTTCATTACCAATGTTTCTGTTCCTAATTCTTCCACACTCCTTGTGTCATAGTGGTTTTACTACCTTGCATGGGGTGATACCAGATTTAAGAAAAAAATGTCTGGACTGGTGATATTAAAGAATGGAGCTCATCTGAACATCTCACATGGAAATAGTGACAGAGTAGCGATAGATCGGCAACTTTGTGCCTGTGGGAATGAGGCTGCAGTGTGGGTCGCGCAGAAATGGCAGCAATATTCCCTTTTTTTGGTAGAGTCTGCTTCATTTTAAAGATGTTTTTAAATCGTTTCACTCCGAGCCAAGCGACAATGCCATTAGAAACGCAGTGGGTTATAGAAAGTGAAAGTGAAAGTAAAAGAGCATGTGAGGATTGAAATTGATGAGGATTAAGAAAGAGACTAAAAGGGTTGAAGAAGACAAAAGATGGTGACTGGCCTTGCATTTCAATTTTTGAAGATTGTAGTTATCATGGAAGCAAGAAATCGTGTGTTCCAAAGGTGCGAGAAAAAATTGTTAGATTAGAAGTCGTAGTTGCATCTAGCTAGCTCAACGGTGAGACCTAGGTGCCAATTTAGTAGTACGCTTAAATTCATGTAGTCGGGGCACCAACAAAAAAAAAAAGCTCATCCAAGCAGGTGCCATGAAAATATTTGTAGAACAGGTAGAGAGAAGCCACGTCATATCGGGGAAAAAGTGACTGAAGACGAGATGACAGGTCAGGATTCATTCTATTGCAGACTCTTCTCTGGATTTTGTCAAGAATCCCAGGATGAACAGTAGGAGCACCAGACAAGATATGGTAACAGTATTCAATAGACGGACCAATAGTAGGTTTATAAATGTGCAAGATGGATTCTTACAAGAAAAAAAAATCTTTGGCATGATACAGTGAACCAAACTGCCTTAAACGCAGACGTAGCAACTGAATCGATATAGTCGCTCCACTTCATATAAATGGAAAACGTGAGGCCAAGAAGGCATAGTATTGCTCTCCTGGGGTTTAGAATCAGCCATCCTGATGGTATGTAGAAAAGGTTATCTGTGTTGATTAAATGAAAGTAGTTTTGTTTTAGAGACGTTAAAATTTACAAGCTGTAACCACTGATTGGAGGTCCTTTTCAAGAATAGTTGTCAGGTTTACTTTATACGATCTGTTTGACTTTGCTACTAAGGCAAGAGTAAATATTAGTGCCATCTGAATAAATACCTAGTTGGGAATTGATGATATCGGAAGATCATTGATGAAGATCAGAAACAGCATAGATCCAAAGATAGAGCCTCGAGGGGCCACCGCGTTAGTATGAAATGATCTGGAACCGTGCCCGTTCAATATGAACTTGACTAAGACTCGATTGGTTAAGATTTGATTAAGCTCAATATACGTCCCGTAAAGCAAACTAAGAGAAGTCAGAAACCTTCTGGAGCAATAGTATGAGCCATGCATATTTCCAGCATCTTTAGCAATGGATCGTATATATGAAGTCTAGAGTGATTTGCTGGTAATTATTTATTTGGTATGGAGAGGAAAATAATGAGTCCTGAGTGCATTATGTACGGAAAGAACTTGTCAACTGAAAGCATTGTGCCTTTTAGGCCCCAAAGACAGTTTTTTTTTTTTTATAAAGAACAATAGTCTTAATAAGAAAGTTACTGAATATTTTAGAGCTTTGTTGAATAGTTAAAGAAAAGAAATATCAAATTTATGAAAATGCTCATAGTTTCAGATAAAGTGCAAGAAAGTAGTTATTGAATTGACTGCAAAAGAAAGTAACGAATATTGAATTTTACCCCGTCCTGGGTATGACGATAAACTACATCCAACAAAAGGCCTCTGATCAGGAGACTTTGAGGAGCGTGGAACCATAATATTATGTTGCTGATGTTTTATATTGTCTGGTAAAACTCAAGTTGGTTTTTAGAGGATCTGTTGGCTATGGGTAAATTTCCGCTTTTTGAATGAAAATCTGTGATCAAAACACTATGAAAGTGATAAAAAAGGTTTTAATACCAGCAACTTTTCACTTTGAAGAAAAAATTACCAATAAATAAAAATTAATGTCTAAAATTTTTTTAAATTATTTTTTTACTAATGATATGTTTTTTACAACCAAACCATTTAATTTCAATTCCTTTCTTGCAATCTGTGATTTCAATTAATGTGAACAATGAAATTAATAAAATTCCATATCTAATGCTTCTATAGCCTGGCCTATGAAAGATTTGCCTGGGGTTATTGCGAGTAATAGAAAGAATATCTTGGTTTGATTGTTTAACGGCATATCAACTCCTTCTGGGTCATTTAATGCCGACATTTTATTCACTTTGTTTTGGTAATTTTTACCCAAAAAATATATTGCTGGTAATTTATTTATTTATTTTTTATTATGAAATTGTATTGCTGCTAATTTTCTTTAATGTATTTTTATATTTTGACCACAGTTTGCAGAGTTCACTATTTGCCCATCAGCAATTAAGAGGTAGTTTCACTCTCTTCAAAACTTTCTACCGGCTGTAGTGAATGATGCATTGCATAGCTTTGATGAATCGAACGATTACAGTCTAATAGCAAACTTCTCAGAATTTATTTGCTTCATGATTTAAAAAAAAAATTGATTATATGAAAGTGTATATGTTGCAAAAGAAATCCCGGCATGAAGTTATTTTAATGATGACACGTTCGTAAACTTGAGAAAAAAATTTGTTTATTTATATATATATATATATATATATATATATATATATATATATATATATATATATATGTGTGTGTGTGTGTCATCTATGACTGTCAAAATGAAAGATTTTGTGACACCTATGCAAAACATAATAATAATATGTTCATTGCTGTTTTTCTTTTTTTTTTAAATACCAAAAATGGTTTAGTTTCAAAAACTAAACTATGAATGGATTTGTAAATATGGTAACTTTAAAAAAAAAAAAAAGGAAAGAAAAAAGGTAGGCCTCTTAAATTGTGTGGGGTTTCTAAACATAAAGCGCACCTTTTCCAGACCTAATTTTGTTGGTCGTGTATGTAGTCGTATCTATTAACTCAAAGATGAAATGTTTGCTCGTGACGATAACACGAAATTTAGTGATATGTTACATGAAGAAATTCAGTGTTCTAAATTAGCTTATCTGATATATTTGAAATTCTAAATATGTTAAATTGTAAAATGCAGGCAAAGAAAGAAAATGTATTTACATCCACTGATATGCTTCATACTTTCAAATAAAAGATGCAGTTTTGGTCGAATGAAACGAGAAATGACAATTCCTGCCTGTTTAAAAAAAAAGTGTCTCTAGAAAATGTTCCAATTTGAAAGAATTAATTTCAGATCATTTGGAATTAATGAAACAAAAAAAAAAAAAAACGAATTCGTAAACTATTTCCGGATTTCATGATTTTAAGCGATACTGAGTTACTAACCTATTCATAAGATCTGACGTATATGTTGGTTGATATTTTTAACGGCATATCAACACCTATATGGGCTATTTAATGCATAAATCTAAATATTTTGAACACAATTTTATAGCTTCAATTAAATACAGGATGTTCATAAAGTCTCTTTAAAATTTAAAAAAATTTTTTTTACAAAGGCAATTGATGTGGTACCACAACTAGATAAACATCAACCAACCATCATTTTGTCGCACCGCCCCGCCTCCCCCCCCAAACACACACTGGGAACTGCACATTCGTGTGTTCCTAAATCAAATATTTCCAGACCGATGGATTCGAAGTTGATGACCCAATTCCCTGGATACCTCGTTCACCAGATATCACTCCTCTGGATTTCTTTGTATGGGGGTTATGTTAAAGATATCGAGTATTGAACAAAGATACAGGACCTTACTGACTTTAAGGAAAAGATCATTGATGACATTGCCACCATTAATGAGGCTATGCTACAGCATACATGGCAAGAAATTGAGTGCCGTCTTAATGTGTTTTGTGCAACTAATGGTACCCATATATAGGTGTATTAAATTAGTTAAAAAAAACCTTAAATATCTACTCATTTTGTAACAATTTACACATATTTATCTGTTCATTTCCTTTTCTTATAATTTTTATAATTGTAAAGAGGTTTTACGGACACCCTATATATTTTGTGTACAAGTGTATGCCTTCAACATTACAGATAAAATGTATTGTTGGTAATTTTACTATAAATAAGCATTGTTGGTTGGTTGATTTTGTTTAGAGGCATATCAACTTATATGGGTTATTTAATGTCGAAATCTAAATATGTACGTCATTTTTATGCTTACAACAGATATTTTGTATATAATTTCATACTTTCAGGGTAAAGGCTTTTTAGATATATAGTTTTGATATAATAAAATGTGCTGTTGGTAATTTTACTATAAAAATCTTATCTTCTTTTGTGTTGCATTGATTGTTATTTTGCTATGAAAATGTATTGGTCATCTATCTATATATATAAAACTGTGTATGTATGTGTGTGTGTGTGTGTGTTCGCGAACTACTCGAGAACCATACGGCATATTTTCACCAAATTTGGAACATAGATTGTACTCGATACTAGATGTGTCTGGGCAAAAAATAGTCATTTTTCAAAAATCAATAACCGATAATCGATAAATATAATGTTTAAATGGGAATTTCCATTAGTTTGGTTGTTTTTAACCTTTCAGACTTGAAGTCTAAACCCTAAGGCCGATTTTAATGAAACTTGATAAGTGTATGCAACTTACTGTCATGCTTATTTGATTTTCGTTTCTCTCGACACTGGGACCCCAGGGTGCCCCAAAGGGACCCCCAAAAATTCAGATTCCTTCGATTTTGATGAAATTCTGCATGTTTGTTACGCTCTTACAGTGAGATAGAAGTCGGTTGTCAGATTTTTTAAAATGCATGAGGTGGCCCCCAGGATGACCCTATAAACCTATTTTGTAGCAGTATTCCCCAATTCCAGCGAAGATTTCAGTACATATTGAGATTATATCGAGTAACTGATGTAGTCACTTGGAATTCACTGAAAATCAATACTGGGACCCCCACGAGTTAGGAGACCAGCAGGGAACCCCCGAAAGTTTCAATTAAGTCTACAGCCTTGGCTATAAAGTTGATTAAATAGAAAACTTAAAAAAGATGTGCTTTATTATTTCAATTACTATTTGTCTTAAACCTGTCGTTTGGCTTGAAATTTGGGACTCCTCGGGTGAACTAAAGGGACCCCCAAATTTTCAAATTGCTTCGATTTCGACGGAATTTTACATGTATGAATTTTACAATCTTAAAATGAATCAAAAGCAATTATCAGATTTTGAAAACTACATAAGGGCCCCCCAAGATGACCCATGAACACCTTACTGTCTCAGTCTTTCAATTGTCGAAACTGAAGGGCAAAGAACAATTCTATACAGTCTTTGTGAACGTTGGTTTTAAACATTGGCACGGATGCTAGCAGAAGTCTTTGTTGAATTTCTTCTTCTAATGTCTTTTGTTCATTCGATGTAGTTTGAGCAAAAGCTGTCAACAAAGCATTTCTCCTCAACAATTTTCGAAGATCGATTGCGATTAATGTACTCTTCATTTGCTGACAAATTGTTTTTGTATTGTCTGTCGTTCTTTAAAAAAAACAACTTTCTCCTGTTATAAATGTTTTCACACTTCATGTCATTATAATTTTTCGGCATATAGATAAGAGGCGCTAAAGAAAAATCATCTTTATTTTAACTTTACAGATTGGATGAGGTTCGTAATCTTTTTTTGAATAAACCCAGGCAAGGCCGGGTAATGCTGCTAGTTGTATTATAAAAATGTACTGTTGGTTTTTGTTTCACTATTTACCCATAGTTGGGACCCTAAAACGTGTTACCACTCCGGTTCAGAGTGGAACTAGGAACAGCAGCAGTTAAAGGTGGTTCCACGCTCCTCAAAACCTCCAGTCTCTCGATCAGAGGCTTTGCTGCCGGATGTAGTTTATCGTCCTACTCAGGACGCCTGAAGTATATGAATTATCCATGAAAGAAAATGGAGAACGGAAAAATGGTTAAAAGCTATTACCCAAATATTCAAAAATGGAATCTGACTATTTAGGGTTAGAAATGTTAGTATTTCTACAGAAAGGCGCCACTTGATAACATGTTTCTTTCGAAATCTTTTATCGATTAAACACTCCAGATCAAGCATGCAACTTTTAAAAAGTCGCAATTTTAAAACGAGCTGTTTCAGTTTGGTCTGTAAAAATCATTGCAAACTGCACTCTCCAGTCTAGTGTGTGTATGTACACATATATATATATATATATATATATATATATATATATATATATATATATTTTAAATTGATCATCTATTTCTTATCGCGGTGTGTTTCTGTAGGTATATGTCGGTATTATTTTACTATTACACCTGTCTCAACCCTAACTCTCTTCTTGGTAATACCCCCACAGATCGTTGAAATAGAAAATTATATTGTGTAGGGGGTGACAAGACTTTCGGACCATTCTGTACTTCCGTTCTCAACTTGTTTGCATGATTCTGGCTTCACTGTTTTGACTCACACCGGAACAAGAAGAGAAAATGTAGAAACGGTTGACAAAGAAATGCGAAATATCAGCCAAATAACCAAACATTCTGAGAGCCTGTACTAACTACAAAGTCTAAATTTCTCATATCAGTGACCATGTACAGGATGTTCCAAAAGTTGCAATATCATTGATGAATTTGTAAATTTTATATTTATTTACCAAATGGAATCATGTTTCTGTGTGTGACAATAGATTATTAAGAAATTTTATTGGTCGAATTATGGAAGATGGCATTCAAATTTTACCCTGGTTGTTATTTCACAAGTGTACATTTTCTGCCAATTGTTACGTGATTTTTGAAACACGCTGTATATTACAGACAGAAGAAAAGCAGTACTTCTCGCTGAGTTCGAAAACAATATTAATGAATAGTAGCCAGAGTTGAATATACACGGCATTATTCTTTATCGCTTGTCTTCAGTTAAAAATTCTTCTCTTTATTAAATTTAAATATAATGTACTTTTTCTATAATGTTTTATTTGATAAAATTGCAATAAAGTTAAACTGCTTTATTTTCAAAGCTCACTGGTTTTCGTTCTTTGTTTCTTATGTAAAAGAAAAAGATGTTAGTTAACTGGAGGGAGCAATTTATAACCGGGATATTGAACAGCAAACAAAATGCTTGTAACCGGTTTCTTTTTTGGCTGCCTTTAAAAAATATTGCTTAAAACTTTCTCTGTGTGACAATATATTTTTAGGAAATTTTATTGGTCGAATTATGGAAGATGATGATATGCAAATTTTTCCTGTTTGCTATTTCACAAGTGTACATTTTTTGCCAATTGTTGCGTGACTTTTGGAACACCCTATTAATAAATAGGAGAAAAGAAGCACATCTCACCGAGTTCGAAAACAGTAGTAGTGAGTAGTAGCCATAAGTGTTAAAATAAATCTTGTTGCTTGCCCCCAGTTAAAGTTTCCTATTTATTAAATTTAAATATAATGAACTTTTTCGATAATGTTTGATATTCTTATTTGGTAAAATTGCAATAAAGTTAAACTGCTTTCTTTCGAAAGCTCACAAGTTTTCGTTCTTTGTTTCTTATTTAAAAGAAAAAGATGTTGGAAGGAACAGTTTACAACCTGGATATTTATTCTGTATATGACAAAATATGTTATTGGTCGAATTAAGGAAAATAATATCATGCAAATTTTTCCTAGTTGCTATTTCACAAGTATACGTTTTTCTGTCAGTTGTTGCGTGACTTTTGGAACACCCTGCACATTGATTTAAACGTTACTTGAAATTCTCGCAATGTTATTGCATATTTTTATTAAATAATTTTTAGCATTGAAAGCCTTATCCCAGTTTGTTGTCCCATTTGCCAATTATTAAAGATCAAAACAGTTTTATTTTAGTTAAGTAAATATAACATTATGGTTTGATTAGGATGTCACATACTTTCAGCATCCTTAGAGAAGTAGGATGACGAAGTCACAAAAATGGCTGAAAACCACCTTCCTAAAATATTTTTCTTTTTGCACTTCCGTACATTAAAAATCACTTCCCGATTGTAAATTGAACATTCGTTGTCATAATATCGAACAAAAATTGAATCCTTATTTTAGAGCAAATTCGTTTGTTTCCGCTTTTAAACGTTTTTTTTTTCTTGACAATAAATAGATTCCTGAAGAAAAAAATTATTCAGCTTTTAATCGAATCTAACTTTTCATAAAATATTGAATTTCTGATTAAAAACAGTTTTGAAAATTCAGATTAATTATCACTCTTCTGCTAAGATTTGATTTCATTCTGTTACTTTCTCCATTCTTTTCTTATTCTGAAGAGAAGGGGTTAGCTACTAGTCGCCATAATTTTAAAAGTGAGCCTCTTTCTACTATGTGAATGCTTTCGATTAAAGTTGGATTCATAACAGTACCTAAATATCTTTGCTTTTGATAAAAAACGTTGGAAAAAAATGCAATGATAAAAGAAAGCAAAAGATTAATGCTAACCTGTCTGGAAAATGAACCTGATTATCTATTTTTACTTAACAGTTACCGAGACTCGCAAATATTTTTGACTCTGGTATTATTGTAGATTGAAAGATCAAATATTATTCATGCTGCAAACAATCAACTTTAAATTAAAATTATTGAATTATACTTACCTTTTTAGCGTTTCAAGTTTTTGTATATGCTATGTAAAGCATAATTTCAAAAATTCCACTATCCGTTTACAAAACGTTTTAAAAATGCATTTTTTAAAAGATTACCTTTTTTAAAAACAATACACTTTCGATTGGCTGTTTCATTTTCATTTTTTCAATAAACTCTAATATTATTAGTACAGTGAAACCCGGATATAAGAGAGTTGTCGGGACCGGAGACGAAGTCTCTTATATCCGGGTTTCTCTTATATCCGGGTTTGGTCTATTTTATATACATTAACACTGGCTCTAATTTGGGACCAGAGGAAATTTCTCTTACATCCGGGTTACACTGTATTAGAGTTATGGTTGCTTTTGGAATTAGTAAATACACGTCTTAAATAAATTCAATATGAATCACTTTAGAGCAGAATTTATTTTCATTGGCAACAAACTTTTTTATTGAGTTTGTGTATCTCAGTAATGATATTAAGTTCTTGAATTTTTTATAATTATTTTAATCTGAGGAGTAATTCAATTTTTTTTTTTTTTTTTTTTTTGAATAAATCCACCAAAATGTTAATTACCAATGAAGAGAAATCATGACCGAAACAGAATACTACCCAAGACATAATGAAACTATCTTACACTAGATATATAAAGGGATTTTGACACTAAAGCCTGCTCTATCAATTACATATATATATGTATGTGTGTAGTAATTTTGAATATATTTCCTGTATATACAAAATATAATTGAAAATGACATTTTTTTGGCATTTCAAATTCAACAAGGAATAAAAGCAAAAAGCGTTCAGTAAACGATGGTTATCAACTGGTCATATGTAGTTCAATAATTTTAATATAAACGACGTCATATTTTCCACATTAGACAACTAGTACTATAATAGTTTACTTACAGAAATTTCAGGTTATAAAAATCAGTATTTGATGTCCTTTCTTCTTTTTTTTCGAACGTCATTTGTAACGGAAAAGACTACAATAGCCACAGATCATGTATCAAATAAAATAAGGCAGTATGTAGCTGTTTCGGACAAAGATTGCAAAAATACATCATCTGAACAGCATTCATAGAAAGAAAGGTTAGTTTCGAATTCTATTCTGGTAAACAATAGGAAAGACTGCACATGAAAATCTTGCAAATATTATGATAATCAAAATGTCTTACCTTGTAGAATTCTACAAATAAATAAGCAGAATAAATATTATTAATATTTGTTAAAGATTCGCTGTTAATGAATCCCTTTTCAGCATTTGATCCACCCCATAATTTAACCTTACATTTGACCGTTCGGTATTATACAAATCAATTATAAATAATAATAATAATAAAATAAATCTCCACGCTCGATTTAACTTTATTTTTATTTAGAATTAACATTATCAAGGGAAATATTTTAATAGTTTTCTTTTTCAATCTAGATTTGAAACGTTGATATTTGCTGAGTTTGTCTTACTATGACTCTAAGAAAAAGTAGTCGGGAAGATAACCTTATGCTAATTTTACGAGGAAGTAGAGATTTACTTGGTCCCAACTCCCCACTGAGTCAGGTTGTGACACAAGGTCAGTTTTTAACGTGGGGACCCGAGTGTTTACACTCGGGCCGTTGGTCAGAGCTGGTCTAAGCTAGTCATAGCTGGTCAGAGTCGGTCCAAGCTAGTCGTAGCCGTGATACCACCAGCACATGGACGGAGCCCTGGGCTGGGTGAGTATAATTTTATGAGGAAGTATATGCCTCTCTTCTCAACTCAACCCTCTGTATTAGAGACGCCACGCGTTCTTATCAATCAGCAATGTAAATTTCCATATTATGACATACTGTTAATTCGTCTTCATACCACTTCTGCTTGTTACTTTGAAGCGCTGACCATTTTAGGTTATTGTCATGTAGGACAGCGGAATTTGAGCAAGAGTACATCTGGAAAATGAAAATCTCACATCGAAATTCCGATACGGCAGTCACCTAAAGAAGGTCGGAGAGTTCACTGGCCGATTCTTTGTGAATATGACAATCAAGATAAAGACAACATTTCGAATAAACTGAACATCCTCCAAAATTAGAAACAGTTACTAAATAACGCATAATTTCCCTCTTCGTTTGAATAACGGCGGCTACGGAACGTAGCATGGAATCTACGACATGTGGAAGTGATTTCGCGGCAATATTTACATTCTAGGACTGAACATAAGTGATTTAGGTTTGTTGGGTGTGGCTTCAGGGAGTCTGCAGTATCTTTCATACAGGTCCGTATATTTTTTGTTTTTCCTCAATAGGAGTAGACAATTTCGCCTCTCGTCCGGTTCACACTCCTCCCTTGTCTTTTGAAAAGGAGTATAGGTTTATCCCTTGTTTTCTGTTTAAGGCTGGGTTTTCGCTTTCTTCTAATGTCTTCTCATCCTCTTTCACTCTCAATAGGTTCTTGCACCTTATTGGCATTGTAGCCTTGCTTGGGGTGAATTGATTAAAAAAAAGTCTCAATAGATTTTACATAATATATGTTGGGAAACAAGTAGGGATATTTAACCGCTGTTTTCGTTCGAGCCAGCAGATTATGCTGCTGCTACTAGCAACACCAACATAGTAACGATAGGTTAGTATGATAATGTAACGAAAGGGGGTTACCAATCATAACAGCATTCTCTAGAATAGCTCAACAATCTCAAAACAAATGGATTTTATGTCACATCAAATTCTATATATAAATATAGAACTTGTGTCACACCAAATTCTATATAGAATTTATGTTACACCAAAATTTATGTATAAAAATATATAATTTGGTGTAATGTAACCCCACTCCATCAAAAAAAAAAGAAACAAACAAACAAGTCTTCCACGAACTACTAACCTACAAATGTGAGTGAGAAAGTGAGTGACAATATGTTTCTTTAAATACCTTGTAATGACATTAGGTTACAACTTTCTTACGAGAGTCTAGTTTGTAGCGGTGTGGTCTCTGGTCTCGTTAGTTAAAGCTGGATATGATATTGTTTTGAATGGAGATATACGAGGTCTGTCTGAAAAGTAACGGGACTGTGTGAGATGTGTGAACTGGGGGGGGGGCGAAAGTGGGATAAGCAGATTGTGTTATCATCTAACATGATATATTGGCGGAAAAACTGTAATCTGAGCATTTATTTCGCTCAGTGCGCAGGAAGAGACGAGAGTTGTGGCAGGACAAATCGTGGTTGCTTCACAACAACAATGCACCTACTCACAACGCCTTGAGCATCCGGCAGGCGCTGGCAGCGAAGAACATCGCCGTACTCGAACAACCTCCCTAGTCATCTTATCTTGCTCCGTGTGATTTTTTTTCACCTTAGCTTAAGGGGATCATCAAAACGTAGAGGGCGGTAAAGACGGAGCCGAGGAGAATCCAAGAAGAATCCTTCCCGTAGTGCATGGGAAAGTGCATTACACTTGAAGGTAGTTTATGTATTATGTAGTTTACGTATTTTGGAATTGAAATAAATTGTTTGTGACACCAGTCCCCTTATTTTTCAGACAGTCTTTGTATGTTCATGTAATAGGTTGTTAAAATATTGTGGTACATTGTATATGATGCGCCACGTGGTTGGTTTGGAACTAAAACGTCTGTGTGCCCGGGGGTTAAGAAGTCTCCTGGAAGGGGAAGGAGACACGTCTTATCCCTACGGCATTCTGTGGCTAAATAACAAAAGAAGAGAATGTGAGTGTGTTTGGGTCCTTCCTCATACAACGCCACCTCGTCGACGATAAGAGATGTCGCCTGATAGACAAGATGGATTTGTCTGATAATGAGTTAAAATTTAAATTTAATTAATATTCGGATTAGTGCTGAAAGTTGATTACAAATGCCTGGATTAATGATAGTCCAGTAGCCACAATGTATCAATTGTAAATCAATACAAGATAGTTATCATTTATTAGCAGTAACAGATGTCATCGTATAATTCATGGTGTGGCTTGAAAGTAAGCTTTATCTGAGGAATCAGAAATGTGACTGACAATGTTAAATCCACGTCTAAGACTTTTCTATAAATACTTTCATGATAAATGTTCTACTGAACTTTCATCTTTGTTCCCTAGACTTAATGAATTTAAGAGCAGTACTAGATTGGCGGCAAGGTCTCATCATTTTACAGCTGAAATTAATAGATGCAACCGTAAGTTCTATGCTAACAGTTTCTTCTCTCGCACTTCTCGCTTGTGGAATTCTTTTCCGACTTCTTGCTTTTCCAGTCAACTTTGATCTTCAAAAATTTAAATGCAATGTTAATCATTATAATCTGTCTTTTTAATTCACGTTATTTTATTGTCCTCTCTCTCCAATATCTCTAACACTCAGTAACCTCATGCTTCCTAGTGGTTTTATTGCCTTGCTTGGCGTGAAATGATAAAAAAAAACGTATTAGAATAAACCAGAACATATACAATATCAATCGTTATCTTCCGTTTTCTTAATTTCTTTTCTTTTATTTTTCTCTCTCAAGAGTGTTTTTCTTCTAATATTCTTCTACATTCACTACCCCCCCCCTTTGCGTCTTAGTGGCTTTATTGCCTTCCTTGGTGTGAGTTTTTTAAAACACAGCTCTAGTTTGGTGTATCCTCGTGGGGTATCTTGGACGATCATTAATGCAATTTAGTATGTAAGATTGTCACTGAATGATCAATAATTGTACCTTTGTGCAAAGATAATCTAAGCATTATAAATAACAACAACGGTTTAGTTTTGGAATGAAACTTAGCCATTCTTCCTAAATTCTTGTATCCTTGTTTTCTGTTTATATCATCAAAACAAAGACTATTCTTCTTTTAATGTTAAAACCTTTTTTCAAGTGTTCCTTAAATATCAATTCTTCCAAGCAGATGTTCTTTCCCTAATCTTTTTCTTTGTTCTCTCTTGTTCTTTTTCCAAATCTTTTCTCCTTTATATATATATATATATATATATATATATATATATATATATATATATATGTAATTCTGGTCTAACTATTTTAACTTGCTCCCAGAGTGTTTTGATTCGCATGGTTTTCATTGGTATCCACTTGCCATCACCCCAGGGGAGCGCCCCACGCCCCAGATCTCTTTCAAACACTCATTCTAAACAGTAAACCACTGCCTCATCTACCACCCAGCCTGTGTCCACAGTCTCCGCTTTTGTTTCGCATTGTGTGGTCCTCGTTGTTATTATCTGTTCTCTTTCGACCATGTCTTGTCACTACCATGTTGTCTGTTCCAGAGCTTGGATGGGCGGATGAAATGGAGAGAAAGCGAACAGAGAGGGGGGATTTCTGAAACTTTACCTATATTCCTTTCCTCCAGCACGCGCAACAGTGACATTACCAACCATCGACGTTGCTATTTTATCCAGTACTTCGCATCATAATAGACATCTTGGCAAATTACTTGACATTATATAGCCTGTCTTCATTTTGGCCACAATGGCTACTTTTTTACGCTCTTGAAATGTCTTGGTTTGGTTTTTTCTTGTCTATATTTAATGCATTTTCTTTCTTTTCTAGTCTCTTCCCTTCGTTCTTTTTCTCTTTATATTTTTAGTTTTAGTTTTCTTTCATTCTTTCTTGCCACATCACCCCACTTTCATTCTTTCCTTCCATATCTCTCCTCTTTCATTCTTTCCTTCCATATATCCTCTTTCTTTTTCTTCTCACATCTCTCCACTTTCATTCTTTCCTTCCATATATCCTCTTTTCTTCCCACATTTCTCCTCTTTCATTCTTTCCTTCCGTATCTCTCCTCTTTCATTGTCTTCGCACAATTCTCTTCTTTCGTTCTTTCCTTCCATATCTCTCCTCTTTCATTCTTTCCTTCCATATCTCTACTCTTTCGTTCTTTCCTTCCATATCTCTCCTCTTTCATTGTCTTCCCACAATTCTCTTCTTTCGTTCTTTCCTTCCATATATCTCCTTTCTTTTTCTTCCCACATCTCTCCACTTTCATTCTTTCTTTCCATATATCTCTTGTTTCATTCTTTCTTTCCATATATGTCCTCTTTCATTGTCTTTCCTTCCATATCTCTACTCTTTCATTCTTTCCTTCCATATCTCTACTCTTTCATTCTTTCCTTCCATATCTCTACTCTTTCATTCTTTCCTTCCATATATCCTCTTTTTTTTTCTTCTCACATCTCTCCACTTTCATTCTTTCCTTCCATATATCCTCTTTTCTTCCCACATTTCTCCTCTTTCATTCTTTCCTTCCGTATCTCTCCTCTTTCATTGTCTTCGCACAATTCTCTTCTTTCGTTCTTTCCTTCCATATCTCTCCTCTTTCATTGTCTTCGCACAATTCTCTTCTTTCGTTCTTTCCTTCCATATCTCTCCTCTTTCATTGTCTTCCCACAATTCTCTTCTTTCGTTCTTTCCTTCCATATATCTCCTTTCTTTTTCTTCCCACATCTCTCCACTTTCATTCTTTCTTTCCATATATCTCTTGTTTCATTCTTTCTTTCCATATATGTCCTCTTTCATTGTCTTTCCTTCCATATCTCTACTCTTTCATTCTTTCCTTCCATATCTCTACTCTTTCATTCTTTCCTTCCATATATCTACTCTTTCATTCTTTCCTTCCATATATCTCGTCTTTCATTGTCTTCCCACATCTCTCCACTTTCATTCTTTCTTTCCATATATCTCCTCTTAGATTGTATTCTCATACCTCTTCTCTTTCATTCTGTCTTTTCAAATCCTTTCATTTATTATTTCTTTTTATATTATTCTTTTATGTGCCGTGTCCCTTCCAGACGTAGTCGATCATGGCTCTCCATTTCTTTCAGTCCCTTGTAGCTCTCAATAACTTTTCTCTTTTTGTGATTTCTCCTAGACCCTGTTCTGCCATCCACTTGCTTAAGCCTGTTAAGTATATAACGTGTTGCTTTCCCTTGTCCCTCTTTCCCTCTATCCATCCTGTGAGTATCGGATTTTCGAAGCCCTCTTTTCTCATTACGTGTCACAGAAATCTCAGCCGCCTCTTTCTGATGCTAAGTGTAAGTTTCCTCCTTGTGTGCATCCTCTCCAAAATCTCATCTTTGCTCACATGTTCGGTACATGTTATTCTTAGCATCCTTCTGTAGAACCACACCTTTGCTGCCTCGAGTTTCTTCTTCATCTTTGAGGAGATCGTCCAGTTTTCCTTGACGTGAAGGAGGACAGATATCATGTCTCCTTATTTTTTTCTTTTTCTACACTTTCTTTCTGTATTTTTTCTTTTAGTTCGTTTTTGTCATGTATCTTCTTGTTTGTTTTCCTCTTCCTTTTCCTTTTCACAGCTTACACTCTCTTTTTCTCTAGTTCTTTCTTTTCGTTTCGTTTTTATTTTCCATTCTTTTCTTTCAATATTCTCTCCTCAGTTTCCTGCTTTTACTTTTTGTATTACTTTTTCTTTTCTTACTCAACAGACATTTTTAGTTCTATTTAAGATTCCTCTTTTGTTATGTTTTACTTTTCATTTCCAACTTACCTTTTCTCTCTTTTTGATAACTCTTTTATTTCCCATGAGAAACCCTCTATCTCAACAATGAAAAATCCGTCGTCTTTTGGATTGCTATAAAAACTTCTCATCAAGAACACAGTTCTATTTTTAAGCAGATTAATTAAACAGAATTTCTCGTAATACTATTCTCACAGATTTCAAACCAAATTCGAAATTCTTTGCAGTAAAAAAGGATTCTATCAGATGAAATTCCAATAAAGATTACCAAGTCATCCATTTTAAACTCATCCATAATCTAGAAAAAAAGAAAAGTAGAAAAGAAAATTACCATGTCATCCAAATCTAGAAACAAGAAAGATCAGCAGAAAATGTAATTTTATCTGAAATCAAGTAAATATTAAATTCCTTCTTCATTTACGACGTTACATAAAACCCGACTATGTCAACGTCTATCAAGTTAGTTAATTTAACGATATATCTACCCTACACACACACACAATATATATATATATATTATATATATATATATTAAAGACATTTTTATGTTTAACATTCTTTTTATAGATAAAAAGTATTTAAGCAAATGCTGTTTTTAAATAAGGAGCGTTCAGTAGGCAAGGTCGAATTTACTGCTTATAAACTTCGACCTTACCTACCGAACGCTCCTTTGCGGCCGAGTCGGTTAAGGCACGTCAGCGTAAATGACGGTTCCGTATAGGATACAGGTTCGAATCCTGTCAAAGGACGAATATTTTCTATGAAAATTTTTCGGACATTCAGGCCGGTAAATGTTATTTAATACTGTTTATTATAAACAGTGCATTTACTTAAATACTTGTATCTATAAAAAAAGAATGTTAAACATAAAAATGTCTTTAATAAATTGTCGGACTTTGTCCAATTCTTAATGTATATATATATCGACTGGTGTGTATTTTTGTTTTTATTTTAAATCTATCATGGCCTATAATATAAAATTTCTTGCTTTTTATGCCATAATACGTTTCTGTACTGTTTCAAACATATTTAAATATGTATATGTATATAAACGTCAAATAAGCCAAAACTCAGGGTGAATTAAGAGAAATATAGACAGCTTTACAGAACGGTAGACATAAGCCCGATTTATACGTCTGATTTACGCTAGAATCAAAAAGTTTCTACCTGTTTCTGTAAATATCCACCCGAAAGGTGACCTCTTTTCTCGGAAGATTTTACACTTCTGCAAGGGATACAGTTAGGGTATTCTAAGTTCCACCGACAGAGCAATATTCTTTTCCATCCAAAACTCAATGCAAAGAAATCTAATAAAATGATCAGCGAAAAAAGAGTATTTTTTGTCATTGCAGGAAATCAGAATTTTGGTAAAGAAAAAAATAAATAAGAATGAAACTAGTCAGTGCTTCGTAACTCTTTGTTAAAAATACGATACTGTGATTATTCTTGTATAATACGCACCCATAGCTCTAGGCTAAGAAGATGGGAGGGGAATCTTCTCTTGCGTATAATACATAGTCATGTTTTAGATTTTCTCAAGCGGACAAGTTTAAATTTAATATTTATTTAATTTTTTATTTCGTTCGTATCGACTAACAATAAGAATTAAATTACGTTTCGAAACGTAAAATTTATATGGTATTTAGATCACATTTCAATGGCTAGAGGCTATTTCTCTGTAGCGGGGTAAACCAGATGTGGACATAACTCCTTTTTTTGCGAGGAAGAAGGACAAAATCACTCCCTGGACAACGACGACATTGAAGATGACGAAGACATTTACTTCTATGTGTCACGCCCCTTCAGGACATAGGCAATCATGACCCTCCACAAACTTTCTATCTCGTGTGACATTTAGCAGTTTTTCTCCCTTTGTTAAGGACGCCCTCATTTCACCATAGATTCACACAATCTTTACAGATAAGTGGCTCACTGCTTTCCCCTAACTCTCTTGCTCTCAATATGCCCCGTGAGGGTTAAGTATTCGACATCCTTCCTCATTATGTGTCCAAAGGATATTTTCCTGATTCTGAATATGTACTCTTCCCGTTTCCGTCTTCTTTAAGCCTTCCTTGTTGTTTACTCCTTCCGTTCACGGAATTCTCAGTATCCTTCTGTAGAACAACATTTCTGCTACCTCTAGTTTGTTTCCTCATCCGTGGAGAAATTGTCCGACATTTGCTGCCATATGAGAAGATGGATATGAAATAGCACACCAGCACTCTTTTCTCTGTTTCTAACGAACTTCCCCCCGTTTCTAAGCACCGCACCTTGTTTAGCTTTTGGATTGCCTCTAGCGCAATGCGTTTTCGGATAACGATGTCGCCTTTTCTATCCTCTGTTAAAACGCTTCCCAGATATTTGAACCTGCTTGATGTTTGTATCTCCAGTTTGTAACTTGGGATTTTTCTTTTGCTGATGACCATACTTTCTGTCTTCTTGCAGTTGACAGTCCTTTTCACGCTCTCTTTTACCATCCTCTGTAGGAGGTTCTGTAGCTTTCTTTCCGAGTCGTCATCAACTCAGTGTCACCTGCGTATTTTATATTGTTAAGATTACCGATAATAAAACTTAACGACTTAATTTATTTTCTTTTTGTATGTAAGCGGTTTCTCCTAGTACAAGTTCTGGATTATTCTAACATCTTTTTCATATAGATCAAGATTTCCTAGCAGTTTAACGTCCTGGGTAAGACGTTAAACTACACCGAGCAGCAAGGCCTTTGATCAGGAGGTTTTCAGGAGCGTGGAACCACCTCTTAATTGCTGGTGTTCCCAGCTCCACCCCTAAGGTTGTAGCACCTGTTAGGGTCACAGCTATGGGCAAATAGTTAAATATTACCAGCAATACTTTGTTGAGAAAAATTATCACCAGCAATACAATTTTGAAGGAAAAATATTACCAGAAACAGATTTTTGACAAAACAAAATATTACCAGCAATAAAAAATGTTGTCAGCAACACACTGAGGTTGATAAGCCGTAAAACAAAATAAACCAAACCAATCTAAAACAAAGAATACATATTCTATTCATACAAATCTATCCAAAAATGTTGTCGGCATTAAATAACCCATTGAGGTTGATATGCCGTAAAACAAAATAAACCAAACCAATCTAAACCAAAGAATACATATTCTATTCATATGAATGTATCCTAAAAATGTTGTCGGCATTAAATAACCCATTGAGGTTGATATGCCGTAAAACAAAATAAACCAAACCAATCTAAACCAAAGAATACATATTCTATTCATACAAATCTATCCTAAAAATGTTGTCGGCATTAAATAACCCATTGAGGTTGATATGCCGTAAAAAACAAATAAACCAAACCAATCTAAACCAAAGAATACATATTCTATTCATACAAATCTATCCTAAAAATGTTGTCGGCATTAAATAACCCATTGAGGTTGATATGCCGTAAAACAAAATAAACCAAACCAATCTAAACCAAAGAATACATATTCTATTCATATGAATGTATCCTAAAAATGTTGTCGGCATTAAATAACCCATTGAGGTTGATATCCCGTAAAACAAAATAAACCAAACCAATCTAAACAAAAGAATACATACTCGATTCGTATGAATCTATCCTAAAAATGTTGTCAGCATTAAATAACACACGGAGGTTGATAAGCCGTAAAACAAAATAAACCAAACCAATCTAAACGAAAGAATATATATTCTATTCATCAGACAGTGGTTTCTCCTATAAAGGATGACGCAGGTTCGAACCCTACAGGAGAACACGGTTTCTTTATCAAGTTTTCACGAGGGATCAGGAAAATGTAAACGTAATAGACATTGTTTGAAAATAAAGGGGTGTCTTTTTTAAAGATGGGTACCCACTAAAAAAATAACGTCTGATGTAATATATGTATGCTCAAATTTATTATCATGCAAAAGATCGCATTAAATAAATTACCTTTTATCACAGGAGACGACGTTTATTTATAAAACGCATAAACTATTTAATATAATTATTTTCTCGACGCTGTCAAACTCGTTGGCAGTGAAGACTTGGATTCCGTGAAAACAGAGCGAGCAATAACTGAGTAGTGCTAAAATAATAACCAGAGGAGATATCTTTAAACATAGTAGTGGAACAAGAACAGCCTGCCACCATAGATTGAATAAAGGGTTCTGTTCCTAGAAGGTTATTCGGATTGATAAGCACCTGATGAATACTGGAGATCACAACGAGTGAAACAATGTGATAATAACAAAGATGAGTACAATAACCGCATGAAAATAATAATTCTTCATCCTTCAAAGAGGACTTAGAAGATATGACACTCACGGGAAAGTAAGAGGCACAGAGGAAAGAAATGTATTGCCTACCTAATGAGCTTGTGTAAATGGGTGACAGAACGGGGATTAGGAGAGATAGCAAAAAGACACTCAACAAAGGGTTAAAAAGAACAGGAAATCCTGGAGAGACAGTATCACTTATATCCTGATGGGTTACAGCACATAGAAGAAGTCCAGCCAGTATTTAACCATGGAAAAGCTTTTAGTTTCTCGTATTAGAGTCAGAAGACAGAAAAATACAAGAATTAAAGCATGATGGAAAATAACAGCAAGGCACAAAAAACACCCAAAAATGTATTTATAAAACAAATTTTCTCAGTTCTGTCAAGCTCGTTGAAACCTTTTTTTTTTTTTTAACTAATTTCACTCCATGCAAGGCAGTAAAGCCAATAAGACACAATAGGTTATTGGGTGTGGAAGAATTAGGAACATAAACATTAATAATGAGCCGGGAGAGGAAAGAGTAATCAGAAAGACAATAGATAGCGATTGACATTTCATTTAATTTTTTGCAGATTAAAGTTGGCTGGAAAGCATGGGACAGGAAGAGAGCCCCACAAGCGAGAGTAGAAACTGTTAGCATTGAATTTACGGCTAAATCTAGCCAGGTTAACTGTAAATTAATGAGATCTCGATGTCATTTTAGTACTGCGCTTAAATTAAAAAAAAAGTCTAGGTACCATAGTGAAGTGCTCATCCAAACAATTATCATGAAAGTATTTATAGAAAAGGCACAGAGGCAACCTTACGGCGGTGAAAAAGTAACTATACATGACGTCAATTTTATAACATACGCATATTCAAATTCACCCCAACAAATGATCCAAAAATTAACAAATATATTTATCCCTATGTATAATACGCATTTATAAATTTTGTCAAAAAAACATAATTACGAAGACATTTTGTCAACGTTGACATTAAGAATAAAATCGAAACTAAGCGACTAAAATAATGTTGAAAATTACCATGCGGTTTTCCTGATAGATGGTAACAGGAAAAAAAAAAACAGAGTTGGAATTTATTGCAAAATGGATTCAGGAAGCTTTGGATTCCGTCAGTGAGGATGTTATAAAGAGAGGTTGCAAGAAGTGTCGTCTCACGACAGCCATGGATTGCCTCTGAAGATAACATCATTTGGCAAGAGAATGAAGAGGCCGAAAATAATTTTGAACAGTACGAAGATAAAAATATTTTTGTTTAAACCTATTTATAATACGCACCCCTATTATCACCTGTAATTAACAGTTTAAAAAAATGCGTATTATTTTTGAGAAATTACGTTAGTACGTTACGTTATATCCAGGATCGTCCGGAATGATATCTCTTGATTCCTTAGAAGAAGAAAGAGAATAAGTTCATAGGCGCATTTATCATGAACGTACGATGAGAGTCAATTTACTCGCGACCTATATTGGTCGGAGATTATCGGGAAAATCCCACGCGATGTTGCATGTCACGTGACCGACTTTTACGTACGCTCTTAGAAGGTCTAGCTGTCAAGTGGCACAGATCCCTTCCCGCCATTTTTCAGTCTAGACAGAAAAGAAAAGAAAGAAGAGGAAACACAAAGAAAGCGTGTCCCTTAATAAATTAATCATACGTCTGATTTAAAATTCAACATTGAAGATAATGTCACAACATACACAATCGATAATTATCATCCAACAATTTCGATGTCTAAATATATATGTTTGTGTGTATAAGCATAGGTATTTGTGGCAGGGCTTTTGTAGGCGTGATTGTCCCACAGTTATTTCTTATTGAAGTTTTATGACGAAACTGAGTCAAATTTAACTTTGTCCGGCAATATTATAAAAGTACCCAAACATTGATTCTAAGTTCGCCAGAAGTTATAAATAAGAAACCAAGTAAGAGCCAGCCATATCTATATCATCCACGGCGCTAGTGGGGAAGGGATTGAAAGCTCCATCCGTTCTCAGTTCTTGCTGAAATTGAGAGCTCAGCAGAAAATTAAATTTGTTTGCTTGGCCTCAGTTTATGACTAGACTATTGAGCTGAGCTATAATTGAAATTATTAATGACATTAATTTTCAAAACCAATCAACCAAAATCTTTTGTCGTTTTTTTTTCCGAAACATTAGCTTCTAATATTTCTATATAAGCTTTATCTGCTGAACAAGACTTTAAGTCTTATTCAAGGAGATAAGTACAAGAAAGAAGCCAAAAAATGGTGTACTTAAATATCAAAACAAAGGTGTCTACAGTACGACATCTTTAAAAAATGCTCATTTTTATAAAAGAATCAGATAAACAAAAAATAAAATCTGGAATCTTTTAACCTTTTTAGCACTCTGCATTAATAATATTGCT